>WHWC01000060.1:0-184996 GCA_019426215.1 Buddleja alternifolia | reverse complement strand
CTTTTCTCTATTAATAGCATGGAAATCAATATATTATTAGGGAAATTTTAGATGAATAGAAGGAATTTTGGCTCAAAAAAGTGCAAAGAAACATTTATATCTGAATATGTGAAACAATCAATTCATACAAAGTTGAACTTTTGTACTAATTTTACGATCAATAGTTAGAGCCACAAGAAACTTGTTGGTCCCAAGTGGCATACGAAAGGGTTTAGAAAGGGGGGGTTGAATAGACTCTGAAGTCTTTTTCGATTTCTAAAAATCTTTCGTATCACTTTTGAAATATTTGAACGCTTGAGAAAAGATAACTTAGACTTAATGATTTCAAGGATTACCAAAGTAAGGTAACGTTTCAATCACATAATCAGGGTTAGCACAACGGAAATGTTTTTATAGCTTAGCGTTCATTTTAACCAATTAGTTGTTTATTAGTTTTAAATGCCTTTTCAAGATATAATATGATGGTGTAATGTAAGGCAATAAAAAACAGTAAATGACACGTTGTAAGGTTCGTTGGGTGGTGTAATCCCAACTACGTCCTTCTTCTCCTTGAACACTTGGAGGCAATCCACTAAAATGATTTTCAAGGAATCACACAGAATCTTCTACAAATTAGGGAGAGAGATGAAGACGATACCGAGCTCCTTGATCACACAGATTTCAACTCCAATAAAGATCTTCTCCAAGATGGCCTTGAGCTCCTTGATCACACAGACTTCAACTCTAATAAAGACCTTTCTTCAACAAGCTGCTCTTACTCAAAAATACTGTTTGTGGAAGTCAACAATCTTTCTCACTCAGATGAAAGGTGTTGAGGGTTTATTCTAACAGGTTTGTTTGATGTTGGGAAGTTCAAACAACTTGGGATATCTCAATAATAGTGTGGGGTTCTTCTTGGAAGATGTTTGAGATATCGGGTGACTGTCTGGAATGTTTTTGAGAAGCTTGAAGGATTTTGGCTATGGGATATGCAAGCTTTTCTCTCAAATTATTTCTCAGCTCTCTTTCACATTTTCATCTTTTTTTTCACACACTCACAGAGATAGCTGGAGGGTACTATTTATAGAGAATCTCGGGATTTGTCAGTTGGACACAAATCAGACGCGTATACCTCATGCGGAGCTTCAAATAGTCCCTTTTCTGACATTCCTTAATTTTTGCTGATTCCGATTGGACAGGAGCAGGTTTGAACTCTGAAAAGCTGACAGTCTAGTAAAAAAAAGGTGGCTTGTCCACAAGTCACACTGTCTTGTTTATATTTAATGCACTTATCAAGCATTTAATGCATTTTGAATTTATTTGTGTTGGAAATAAATGTCTGTTGGTGATTGCATTTAAGTCCTTGATAACTTGGGTTTAATCCTTCAGGTGAATCTGAAAGCTGGACGCTTGAGTCGCTCGGACGCTTGAGACAGCTGAGCGCTTGAGTCGTTGAGATCAATCTCTGAGCGCTTGACTGAGCGCTCGGAACAAATCTGTTAGGAATTTCATATTAGATGTTTTGATGATGACAAATAGAACTTCCTATTAGACCCCGAAAAGTGTACAAGCTTTCATAGAACGTTATGTATAAGTACCTGAAAGCTTATTTATCTTAGGCCTATAGTATTTATCTCTGTAGAATTCCTTAGACTAAGTATGTGACACTAAATCACTTAGGAAAATTCTGGGTGAGTCTACCAAGTGATGAAGATGAAGATCAAACGTCTAAAGCTACAATAGATAAAGATATCTTGAAGCGTCCGTCAAACGCTTTAGGGATTATCCCAGTGCTCAAACTACGAATGGATAACTCAGGCCGAATACTCAACATCAAGTGAAATGATGGAATTCTCAGTGAGACCATCAAGACAAGATTGAAGAGTAAGCGTCTGAAATAAAGAAAAGAAAGTCAGGATCAGTCCAAGCGTCTGTCCAATACACGAGAATAACTATTCTCTTCAGCAAGCGTATAAAAGGTTAAACCAACACAACCTACAAAGAACGTAACCTGAAAACTCAAACCCAAAACCATCCAAAGACTTAGAAATGCATGAATCAAACGGATGAATTATTTCCAACGGAAATAAAACAAGATGCATTAAAAGTCGGATAAGTGCTATTAAAATATAAGCACTATAACTTATGGGCAAGCCATATCTTTGACCTAGACTGTCAGATTTATGAAACCAAGACCATGCCTAACCAATTAAATATACCCAAAGTTAGAAATGTCTGAACTCAAGGAATGTTTGGGGAAACGAGACTCTAACCATGTCAAACGGACAAAAACCACCAATACCTTATAAATAGCTCTTTCAACAAACAAGTAAATAGACACACAAAAAAAGGCAAAAAAATTACCTACTTTGTTGAAAGAAAAGCTTACTGAAAATCATAGCCAAATATCCATATAAGTTTTTCACAAATATTCCAGAGACAGTCACCCATATCTCAAATGCCCTTTTTTTTAGGAGAACCTATACTACCATTGAGATATCCCCAAGTTGTTTGAACTTTCCAAAAACAAACAAACCCGTGACCAAAACCATCAACACCTTTCATCTGAGTGAGAAAGCTAGTTGACTTGCAAGCAATATTTTTGTGTAAAAGAAGCTTGTTGAAGTTGATCTCTATTGGAGCTGAAATCTGTGTGACCAAGGAGTTCCGAGATCAAGAGTAACTTGCACCATTTCTGAGTGAAAGAAGCAAGGGGATAGAAGGTCTTTAGTGGAGCTGAAATCTGTGTGACCAAGAAGTTCTGAGATCATATCCAATCTCCTTCTATCTTGTAGAAGTCTCTGTGTGACTCTTCGATAATCATCATAGTGGAAAAACCTCCCTGATAAAAGGAGAAGAAGGACGTAGCTGGGATTACATCACCCAGTGAACCTTACAAATATCTTGTGTCATTTACCTCTTTAAGCATTCATTGTTTTACTGCTTTACTATTCATACTGCATACATTCTGATAAAGTTTTAAAACAACTAAGCGACTACTTTCGATTAATTAACCGAACGCTAAGCTATAAAATACTTCCGCTGTGCTAACTCTGATTTAGTGACTAAACTCTACCCTACTTTGGTAAGCATTGAAATCACCGAGTCTAAGTTAACGTTTCTCAAGCGCCACATCCAGCGCTTAAACTTGTCAAGCGTTCAAATACTTCAAAGTGATACGAACTTTTAAGAAGTCGAAAAAGACTTCAGGGTCTATTCAACCCCCCCCCCCCCCCTTTCTAGACCCTTTCGTATACCACTTGGGACCAACAAGTGGTATCAGAGCGGTTGAAGTTGAAACCTAAGGGCTCGTTTGGTAACCATGATCGTTTCTGTTTTTTTTTTAAAGCAAACAGAAACAACGTTTCTGTTTTTTTTTGTGTTAAAAAATACAAACAAAACATGTTTGGTAAATTTTTCAAATTTTGAGAAATTTGAAAATAGAAACTTGAAAACATGTTTGCTAACACATGTTAAAGTTTTTGCTTTTATTATTATTATTATTATTATTATTTATTTATTTATTTATTTTTGTTACTACATTATCTTTACATATTGATATATACACACAATATATATCTAGTCAAAAGCATAAATCAGTAACATAGAAATAGTATCTCAATATCATAATTTCAATCAAAATATATAACTAGTCAAAAGCATAGATGAATATCCTATAAATAATATCTCAATGTCGCAATTTCAGTCAAAACAGAAACACATCCTACAAATTATGTGCCACGAAAAGTAGCCCATATTTGATCAGCAATCTCATCTCTTACACGTCCCATTTGGCGAAGATGAGCTCGAGAAATATTGATATCAATTGGATTTTGCGAACTAGCGCCAATGCCAAATTCAGAGTCTTCTACAATCATGTCTTCATCGGCATAATTGTCAAAGTACTTATCCTTCTTAGAATGCTTGCGGATGAAGTTGTGTACAGTACAACAAGCAATTGGTATATATTTCTGAGTCTCCATTAGATACGGAAGCATATTGCTCAGAATTGTAAATCGTTCTTTTAATACTCCAAAACTTCGCTCTATGCCATTTCTTAACGAGGAATGATAGTAATTAAAAAGTTCTTCTCTTCCTTGTGGTACTCGACCACTGTTTCTCCAGTCATTCAAGTGATATCTTTCTCCACGAATTGGCGCTAAAAATCCAGGCATGTTTGTGAATCCAGAATCTACGAGATAATACTTATCTGTCAAAGAAGAATACGAATAATTAACATATTAAAAAGAATAAATATTGAAAAAGCAAAACAATTTATTTGTTCAATATAAATAATACCTCCAACGGGCATTGGAAATTTATTTTCAGGATTGGTAATGCACTCAAAAAAAATTCTTGAATCATTTGCTGTTCCTTCCCAACCACACATTACAAAGGTGAAGCACAAATCAAATGAACATGCTGCAATCACATTTTGGGTAGGCTCAACTTTTTTACCGCGATAAGGAATTTGTTGTGGAATTGGTATACATGCTTCTATGTGTGTTCCATCAATTGCTCCAATACAATCCTATAACAATGGTAAAAACTTCAGCCATAACCATTAATGTGTTTCAAATTGGTTGTATTAAAGCATTTGTCTTTACCTTAAAGAATGGATAATACTTGGGATTGTGTAGAATCTCGGGAGGAACTTCGTCAAAATTAGGAGGAGCAATTATCTCAACTCCTAATTTACAAATCGCTTTCAAAACACGATGAAAGACCTTGGATATTGTTTCTCCAGAATGTTGAAATTTTTCTGCAGCAACTCTACTCGTAATACCATGTGCTATTATGTGTAAGAATATTGCAACTTGTTCATATGCAGAAAGATATCTAGAATGCTTTAAACCACAATTCTCCATCAAAGTATTGTTAAATGTAATGAATACGTCAGGCTTCATCCGAAACATATCATAACATCGAGTAGGATTTGCATTCATTAATTCCATCACATATGCATGACCTGACATCTTTGAGTTCCTACAAGGTGTCTTCAGCAAATAGAGACGTTCATATTCTTCAAAGCAAAATAACATCAAGAACATCATCATAACATCTTCTTCAATTTGTTCTAGTTCTTCAATGATATCATACCAATGAAGTGGTAATGGATCCATAATAAATTCCTGTGACAATACACCAAGTATGTAAATATTTGTCAATTTCAAAATAACTTGTTCTCATATTAATCATAGAACTAAAAATCACCAAGTCAAAAAAACGTTAATAACATAGTCCATCATCCAGCTAAAAGTCATACAAAAGCATAGTGACTAAATCTCATAAACGTTAATAGCATAATAAAGTTTTCAAAATAATCAAAACGACAAATCTCATATACTCAAAGATTAATGACTAAATCTCTCTTCCTATTGTCTGGCAACTGCATAAAAGTCTCTCTCCAAGTTGGATTTTCATGAAATAACTTCATAGCTTTAGCATAACTTGGACCATCAATGCAATCCAATTTATTGAGAGCCTCTATGCATTCGTTCAAGATTTTACGAGCTTCATCAGACTTATCAGTTGCTGAATCACAATTACTATCACTGCAAGATTCACACGATCCTCCCGGAGTTAAGTTGAGCAATCTTTGAGTCATTGCATCTGCCCGTTTTTGGGAACTCTCCATGTAAGTGCTCATAAGACTAGTAAGAGTAGCTCCATAACTTTCCTTCCTATGTCTTTTATTCTTAGGTGTGCATGATCGAGTTTTAGGACGTTTTGGCAGTTCTATGAGTTCATCATCATCTTCAAGTTCTTCTTCACCATTGGGATCAAAAGCAGGGTCCTCTGTTTCATCTTCAGTATCAGATGGAAGTTTAGTTGATGGATGGGCATGTTCTCCAGTTGCCGAAGTATCCCCATATATAGTGCATAACTTGTCATAGTGAGGACACCCTTTTTCTTAAATTGCCTTGCATGTTTGTTAACCTATATAATATTTGAAAAAAATAAAAAAATAAAAGACAGCAAATTATTTTAATGATTAATTTATGTGAAATTATGCAAAAATATGAACATGATAGCTCACCGAATAAAGCTTCTTCCAAGTAGCTTCCTCTGCAAGTACATTTCCAGTAATTGGATCCCTACTAACTCCTGTCTCTTTAAGCAACTTTGTGAAGTCTTTATAAACACTCCTTAGTCCATTAAACTTGTTTCTAAGTTGGTCATGCGTATACGCATAACCTGTTTGTCTACACATATTTTCTTTAATAAATTTCCAGCTTTCTTTTGAGAAAGTCGTTGTAGGCCTATTCTTTTTTATGACCTCTTCATACATCAACTCGATATAAGTTGCGAGAGACTTCTCAGACCATGGTCCACAATCCTTTTTTGGGAAGGTGCAATCTCAACAACATCTTCCTCCCCGACATCACTAAGACCTATACTCTCCATCTACGTAGTGATAAGAAATAAACATTAATGACATTTTTATCACTCTTACATTAAAATTATGAGATAAAGTGGCCTTCTATTTTTGCATTTAACTACATTATCAGTTTGTAGCTACTGTCCTTCAATAAAAACCATTAAGGGCATCAATATTATATTTAAAACAACTAATGTCACAAAATTAAAATTAAAGGATAACTATGAAGTTCTTAAAATTTCACCCTTCAAATCCCTATTCTGTTTGAGCAAGAAAGAATTTTTTTTCCTATTAACTTGACATTTATATTTGATACACTCTCAAGAAATTGTTATATGTAGCTACAATAGTGGAAAAACGTAAATTACACAAGTCATGGGCTCCTAATCTTTTTGAATTAAATATGAACTTTTATTCAGTTAGTGAAAATCAAGCACAATAAGATAAACATCCATATGGGTGGAAGGTAGGCAGAAAGTGTAGCTTATCCTATATCAATTATTATATGCTTCACAAAGGGCCAAAGAAGAATAGTTTCTTAAACTTTATGTGAAAATCAAGCACCAAATGAATAAGGTTCTACATCTTCTGCTAATTCCAAAGCTCTCCTCATGTTAAAAGTAAGCCAAACATTTTTGAAACTTGAATGATGAGTTCTTGCAAGACTATGAAACTTCAATCAACCAAGATTATAAACAGAGCAGGAGGGAATAAGAAATCCATGGGGAAGAGGAGATTTTACTTATGTTTCTCTGTCTATTTCATAAGAAATCCATGGGGAAGAGGAGATTTTACCTTATGCTTCTCTTCCAATTTCACCTGTGATGCTGCTGCGGGCTGCCTCTCACCTGCGATGTTGCTGCTGCTTCTTTGATATGAGTTTAGGGTTTTAAGAATTGAGAAATTTTGGAGCGACGAGTTTGAGGATTTTAAGAATTGAGAAATTTTTCGGGCTGGACGGGATTCGATAGGGAGTCTTCTGTAAGTACCGTGTTTTCTCAAACTGAAAACTGTTTTAATATGTTTGCAAAACACCTTTTTTGTGTTTGTACTTTTTTTATCAAAACTAAAAACGTTTATAAAAAAAAGAAAATGAAAACAATTTTACCAAACACGTTTTTACTTCCTGTTTTCAGTATTGTTGAAACAAAAACAAAAAAACTCAAAACAATAGGGTTACCAAACGGGCCCTAAGCGTTTCCAAGCGTAACTGCTTGTTCAGATCCATTTTTTTTATTTTATATAGTCGCTTTAAAATTACTTTAAATTCTTCATGGCATTCTCTAAAGTTCCCAAGTTGACCGAGTCAAATTATGACTCTTGGAAGGTCAAAGCGTTTACTTATTTGTGTTCATGTGATGATGAAATGTGTGATATCATTTCAGATGGGCCAATCAAAATATACAAAGTTATCACCAGAGCGCCCGAAGCCACAGGAGAAACACCTGACGGTTATGTGGAGAAGCCCAAACAAGAATGGTCCACCGATGAGCGTCGACGAGCAAATCTAGACAATGTCGGTCGGAATGCATTATACACAGCCATTGGTGACAATGACAACTTATTCAACAAAGTCAAATCATGCAATACAACTAAAGAAATTTGGGATAAGTTGGCTACTATTTGTGGTGGCTCAGCACAAATAAAGGAAAACAAATTATCAATTGCCAAAGAAACATTCAACGGCTTCAAGATGCTACCTAATGAGACGCTAGAGCAATTAGACATGAGGTTTACAGCCCTTGTCACTGAACTAACATCTCTGGGTATGGAGCTACAAAATCGAGAAACAGTGGTCAAAATCTTTAGGAGTTTTCCAAGCAGATTCCTAATGAAAACAACTGCAATGAGAGAATCAAACAATCTGGACAGCCTAACTCCAGAAGATGCTTTTTCAGAACTCAAAGCATTTGAGTTTGAGCTGAATTCGGCCAGTGATGCAGTAAGTAATCAGTGATCGAATCTGGAGCGCTAATAATGGCATCAATCAAAGGAAAATCTATCAAAGAAAAAGGCTCGGATATAAGTGAGGAAGAAGAACTGGCGCTTCTAAATAGATTCAGGAAATTCCTGAAATATGAAAAGAAGGGAAACAGTCCTAAGCACCCAGGACAAAGTTCATATCAAGCGCTTCCTCAAATACAACCACAATATCAAGCGCCTCACAATCCTGCGTGCTCCTCCCTAGCGCCAATTCAATATCAAACTCCTTCTCAGCAAGATCTCTCAGCGCCTGCAGTGTTAAACCAATGATCCACAAGATTAACAAACGAACAAAAGATGAAGACCAATCTTTGTTACAACTGCAGGAGACCAGGGCATTTCCAAGTTAATTGCCCATATCCAAATGTGTCTAAACTTACAAAGCAAGATCACGCGGATAGAAACCAATTCAGGAGCAACCTGAGACAACAAGGCTTGCTAGCAGAATCAGAACCTCTCTATACGCCTGAAGAGGACTTGGAATCATCAGATGAAAGCAACGATGATGAACCATCAAAGGACTCAGCGTTCATTTGTCTCATGGCAAGAGAAAATGAAGCATCTAACGACCTATCATCTGAGGTAACCACTGATCTGTATCATCCTCTCTCTTATGATGAATTACTTGACAAAGTAAAGGAATATTATATAGATTGTCAAGATGCCACCAAATTATTCCAAAATCACCATCGTATTATTTCAGCACTCAGAAGTGATAACTTAACGCTCAAAGCAGAGTTGCAAATTCAGCAACAGTGCATTGAGAAAAACAAATCGCTCGAGAGTGAAATTACTCAACTAAAAGGTGATCTTGATATAATAGTCAAAAGAGAAGCTGAAATGGTCGCTAAACTTGCCAAATCAGAGCAGCTTATCTCTTCATTATCAAAAGCGTCTAGAATGCTAGATAATGTGACTAAAGTAACCAGGGCATTTGGTGAAAAGACCGGTCTAGGTTTTGATAAATTTAGTTATAAAGCCAAAGCGTCCAATGTTACAACAATCAACAAAGGAAAAGGTGTAATCTTTGTTGAAGAAAGTTCAATCAGACAAAAGCTGAATGAATCAACAAATACTGGTACAAAAGCTAATGATAAAGTCAACACTGACTCAGGCAAAGGAAAGACCAAAGCGAATGTCTCACAAAAGAAAATATATCCAAACGCTCAAAAAGCTAAGGAGATATTTTCTGCCAGTGAATCAAACGTTAAGCGTCCCGCACCAAAAGTGCATCCTAAGCCAGTACCAAACAGAATCAAACATCTATATCCAAAACAATCCAGTTCATATTATCAACACTATGATAATTGTGATTACGATTATGATTATTACTATAATCAAGGATATTTCTATACATCTAGAAAAAGTATGCAACTCAAAACGAAACCCAAGAAGGCCAATCTTTCTCCCATAGTGAAGACAAGGCAAATATGGGTTCCGAAAAATCTAATTCACGTCACTAACAAAGAAGGACCCAAAACAAAATGGGTACCTAAAGGAAATTAGATCTGCCCTTTTGAATGCAGGTACCTAGAGCCAACACCGACGCTTCAGTATGGTACATAGATAGTGGATCATCGAGACACATGACTGGATCAAAGGATCTCTTGATCAACTATCGTGCAACCAATGGTCCTCAAGTTATATTCGGTGATAATTCTAAAGGTAAAACTAAAGGTATAGGTATCATGCATAGGGGGAACATCATGATCAATGATGTATACTATGTTGAGGGTCTTAAACATAATCTCCTAAGCATAAGTCAATTCTGTGATAAAGGCTTTGAAATTAAATTTTCTAGTGACTTGTGCGAGATAATCGATGTTAAGACAGGATCTACTAAATTAAAAGGAAGAAGAACAAACAATGTATACTTAGTAGATTGGGATTCAACATTAGATAACAACCCTACATGTTTCGTAGCTAAGAATCAAAACGAATTAGGTTGGTTATGGCACAGAAAAATGAATCACCTCAATTTCAAAACAATCTCTCAATTAATATCTCTAAATCTCGTAGAGGGATTACCTAAAGGTTCCTTTAATAAAGATCGCTTATGTGATGCTTGTCAAATGGGTAAACAAGTTAAATCATCTTTTAAGAAGAAGCTTCATCTATCGACCTCTCGAATACTTGAATTACTACATTTAGATTTGTTTGGTCCTATTCAAATCATGAGCGTTAGTGGTAAAAAGTATTCACTAGTAATAGTTGATGATTTTTCACGCTATACATGGGTAGAATTTCTAGCATCTAAAGATGAAACTAGTGCCAAGCTCACCTCTCTAATTCGTCAACTACAAAACTCAAAAGATCTAAAAGTGACAAGAATTAGAAGTGATAGAGGAACTGAATTTACTAACCATATTGTTGAGAAATTTTGTAAAGACTTTGGAATACTTCATGAGTATTCAGCACCTAGAACACCTCAACAAAATGGAGTTGCTGAACGACGGAACAGAACGCTTAAAGAAGCCGCTAGGACTATGTTAGCCGAGTCTAAGCTGCCTCAAAGGTTGTGGGCCGAAGCTATCAACACTGCTTGCTACACTCAGAACCGGTGTATGATCAACAAGCAACATGAAAAGACTCCATATGAGTTATGGAAGGGACGTAAGCCGAATGTTTCATACTTTCATGTATTTGGTTCAAAATGTTTCATTCATAACAATGGTTCCCAAAGCCTAAAGACATTTGATCCTAAAGCAGATGAAGGAATCTTTCTAGGTTACGCCAAAAATGGAAAGAGCTTTCGCATCTTAAATAAGGTCAAATCGAAGGTTGAAGAATCCATTCATGTTGTGTTTGATGATGCTAACCAAGAACCGAGTAAGGTTAATATTAATGATGCAGGAATTGAAGATTTATCTCAACAAGCGTCACAAATCAATCTGTGTGATGATAGTGATATTGATGAAGATAATGAAATCATTGTACCTAATCCTAAGACTACTCGTAAAGACATCAACGATGACATTGCAAGAAACGCTGATGATCATGAAGGGAATGTTCATCAAGAGCAAACTCAAACTATAAACACTGAAGCGCCTACGCAAGGAATTGGTCAAGCGCCTGCACAGTTTAATCAAACGTTAGATCAATCTCTTAACCGTTCCAACCAGACAGAAAATGGCTCAGAGACCATCCACCAGAACTAATTATTGGAGATATTGGAGCACCCGTTAGAACAAGAGCCGCTACAATAAATGAGGCCATGTTTGCAAGCTTCCTATCTCAAATGGAACCAAAGAAAGTGGATGAAGCGCTTAACGATCCAAGTTGGATAGAAGCCATGCAAGAAGAGCTAAACCAATTTGAAAGAAATGAGGTATGGACGCTAGTACCAAGACCAACCCACCAAGGGGTCATTGGAACTAGATGGGTCTATAGAAACAAAATGGATGAGAATGGGATTGTGATTAGAAACAAAGCCAGACTCGTAGCTCAGGGATACTGTCAAGAAGAGGGCATCGACTTTGATGAAACATACGCTCCAGTTGCCCGTCTTGAAGCAATCCGCATGTTTCTAGCGTTTGCAGCATTTAACAAATTTACAGTGTATCAAATGGACGTAAAGAGTGCATTTCTGAATGGTAAACTCCAAGAAGAAGTATATGTGGAGCAACCACCAGGATTCATCAACAACCATGGGAAAACATGGTTTACAAATTGGACAAGGCACTCTATGGTCTTAAACAAGCACCACGAGCATGGTATGACACTCTTTCTATCTTCCTTATAGGTAAAGGCTTTTCAAAAGGCAGCGTTGACACAACGTTATTCAAAATTACCCATAATGGAGATATTCTCCTAGTTCAAATTTATGTTGATGATATTATATTTGGATCTACCAATAAGCGTCTATGTGAGAAATTTTCGAAGATGATGCAAGATCAATTTGAAATGAGCATGATGGGTGAATTAACTTTCTTCCTAGGATTACAAGTTAAACAACTCCCTAATGGCATATTCATAAATCAAACTAAATATACTAGAGATATGATCAAGAAATTTGGTATGGAAAATGCATCACCTTCAAAAATTCCAATGAGCCAAACGCTTAAGCTAGATAGAGATGATAATGGAAAGAAAATTGATATCACTAACTATAGAGGTATTATTGGATCACTTCTTTATCTTACAGCTAGTAGACCTGATATTATGTTCTCAGTATGCATGTGTGCACGATTTCAAGCTGATCCTAGAGAATCACACTTAATTGCTGCTAAAAGGATCCTTAAGTACCTAAAAGGCACACAAAATGTGGGCTTATGGTATCCTAGGGATTCTCCTTTTGAACTAATTGGTTATTCAGATGCAGATTTTGCAGGATGCAAAATAGATAGAAAAAGTACTAGTGGAACATGTCAATTTCTAGGTGATAGACTAATTTCATGGCATAGTAAGAAGCAACAGTCCATCGCTACTTCCACCGCTGAAGCTGAGTATGTAGCCGCTGGAAGCTGTTGTGCACAGATCCTTTGGATGAGGCAACAACTTAGAGATTATGGAATAATCCTAGATCCAACTCCTATCCATTGTGACAATCAAAGCGCCTTAGCAATGACTCAAAATCCAGTTCTTCACTCTAGAACCAAACACATTGACATTCGCTATCACTTTCTACGTGACCACGTTCAAAAGAAAGATATCTCCATGCACTTCATTGGTACAGAAAAGCAACTGGCAGATATCTTCACCAAAGCGCTTAACGAACAACGTTTTCTCACTTTAAGAAGTGAACTAGGTATGATTGATCTAAATGCTTAATCATTCGAAACATCATACTTTTGTTAGGCTTGAAATTTAGGGGGAATTCACTATATGTTATGTAATTTATGGGGAACCTACATAGGGGGAACCTTAAAAGAGCTAACTATACTTAAGTGAATATGACCAAAAATGTTTTCCCTTGCATCGGTCATACGCACTTAGCACCATACACTTAAATCCTTTTGACGCTTATTACACAAATCTGTCTTAGCGTCTGCACTTCTTTCAAAATAAACTAAACGCTTAGCTTTATTCCCGGCTAAAGCACTTAGTAAAAAGACCTTTTAAAAGCAAGCGTACATTACCCTACGCTAAAACGAGAAAGTGGATTAGTCAATCAATGCAATTAATGCTGACTTGACATTCCTCACCCTTCGCTCAAGAAAACCCATGGGTACTCATCACGTTTTTCAAAGATGGTTCAGCACATGTACACGCGTCAGTACAATTACCATGTATCTTAGACGAATACAACCAGCGCTGAATATTTTAAACCAAAAGTAAAACACTACTACCAAGACATAATGACAAGTACTGGGAAACTGTGTCCTCATACACACCCTGAAAGGAATAATTCTATGTGTTACAATGACTGCTAAAGCACAAAATGTTACTTGAAAAAGAACCTCAAGATTCTCAAGCGTCCACATAACACTGAATTGTTTCAAGCGTCATTCTGAATAGGTCCGGACGCTTTAACAAATTTTTGGCGGGTATTTGAATAGTTGTTCAAAATTATGGTTCCCGAACAGTTTTATAAAGAACGTCTCCGCTTTTCATGGGCACACGTATCACTCTCAGTATATCAAAAGTCTCTGTTTCAAACTTTTAATCGGACTTCAAAATAGTATATGTGGAAGTTACTAAAAGAAACCATGTCTATTTAATCTAAATTCACGTCCACAGTTATATTTTAATGGCTGAGATTTATATTCCTCCACGTGTCAACATCTTAAACTTCAAACACACAGAACATTCAAATTGAAGTATCTCAAAAACACACTTTCTGCAGAACACAAACACTCTTATACTCTATTACATTCGTGCAAGAAAAATTCTCTCTCTTTCTCAAAAACAAAAATTTTCATTCGTAATCTCTGTCTACTTCTCACTAATGGCACCCAAGAAAGCTACTGCTGGAACCACTGAAGTTGTTGTTAAGGTCACTGAAGGCCTTATAGTTGATTGGAAGTTTCTCTATGAAAACCCCCAAATTGATTTAACGGAAATGATGGATTCTGTAGCAGCGGCTGGGCTTCAAAAATTTCTCACGAAATACTCGTATATGTTTCCTGAAGAACTAGATTTTTTCTGGAGAAATGCTCGACTGTCTGACGATGAGACTTCCATCACTTGTTTGTTTCCTGTCTCCAAGAAGGTTTCAAAGACGTTCACTCTCTCTGCGGCCTCTATTGCCCAGAATTTCTCTCTACCTAACGCTGGAGCCACTTTAGACACTATCACTGAAGAACAAATTCAAGAAGTCTGGACTCAAATTAGCGCTTACGATGATGTTCCATATAAACCGTACTTTGAGAAGAAAGATATAGTGAACAGGTATCGAGTCTTGGCTGATTTCTGCAGTAAAAACATAGAATGCAGAGTGGGAACCTTCGACAAAATCAACCCAACCCAGTTCCAGATGATGACTGCCATCCTACTCAAGATAAAAATCAACTGGAGCGCCTATATATTCAGCAGGTTCAGAGACAGTCTACGCACTTCAAACAGACCTTATGGTCTAGTTTTAAGTGATCTAATTTTTCAAGCAGAGTGCACCTCTTCAGCAGGAGTCACCGTGGCCAAGCATAAGTTATATGGGCCAAGAATCATCAATAATCTCTTCAATCCACCCAAAGTTGGAGGTGCTGCTAAGCCTCTCTCTGAGCGCCAAGTTGTCCGAGCAGCGTCAGATGAGGAGGCTGAGCGTCCAGATCAGGAGAAGGCCAAACGTAATGTGAAGCGTCCCACTGTCACAAAGAAACGGGCTCCTCGAAAGCCCAAGGCTCAACCTATCAAAAGCGATGAAGATGACGAGGATTCTATACCCCTCATTAGTCGGAAAGATCTGGAAAAGGTTCTCAAAAATATTGACTTTGAAGAACCTGCAGTTCCACAGACTCAAGCGTTCCCCGCCGAAGGTATAAATGTGAAGCGTATCTTCAAGAGACATAAGTGTCCAACTGCTGCCATTTCGTCTGAGGCTACACAAAGTGATCAAGCCATAGCTGCTGTCCCGATATCATCCTTTGAACCACCAGTTGATGTCCATCTGGATGTTGATATGACCCATATTGTGGCCATCGCACATGAAGCTGCCATCGAATCTACAAATCTCGAGCCTGATGAACCTGAAATCCCAAGGGTTCAACCATTGCTTGCATTACCTAGTACAACAGAGGCACGCTCAGAAGGTCAGAGCGATGCTAACGACGTTGTGATTCATCGACATTTCTTCAAGCTGGATCCCTTAAAGACTATCGATCACTCAGTCGATTATTTGCCTCCAGCGCCCGCAGAGACCTTCATACCTGCAGGATACAATGAAGAAAGTCTTATCAATGCCGAAAATGATATCGCCAAGCTCATAAAGTTTGATCTGGCTGTACGCAACACTCTATTTAACACAGCCTCAACCCCAGCTGATGAAGCTTACTACACAGCCCTTGAACTCGGGAAGACTCCCAAACACATCCCGGCTTCCGTAACTCTCCAAGCACAGCGGCAAGGAGGCAAGACTCCTAGAGCTGATGTTGATTTAGCTTATTATCTAGACTGTGGGACAAGCAAACCCACTGGCTTCGCTCTCAGAGACTACAACATCAGAGTCTATGAGCGTCAGGATAAGCTTGTGAACCCAACGGAAGGGCTACTAAACAGAGAAGGCTATTCTCACTCCCCAACACTGGTCAAAAGCAGGGAAAACAAGCGCTCAGCTAACCCTCTCCTCCTGTGGAAGAATAAAGGAGTACATGCCGGTGAGCGTCCAGCTTCCCTGACCGAGATAATTCAACTTGAAACCGATGCATATTTTGACTGCGTCTGGAACGCTAACTACCAACCAGACAGGTATCGTTTTGAATCCATCTGTGATATTCATCACCAAGGATTTCGTGCTATACTTAATGCAGGAACTGAGTATTGTATGACTGAGATAAGATGGGCTGAAGCTTACATGGGTGACACGTATAAATTTGAAGACTTGGTTAGTGCTCCCCATCTGTTCAGAATAGGGATTCATGATAAAAAGACCAAATTTGCACGCTACATGCTAACGCAGCGCCAACATAGACTTGGACCCGTTCTGAAGCTGCCTCTGATCCGCCATCAACCTGAACACCGCTTAAGACAAGCATTGCACAAACTGGCCAACTCTTCTCTACGCTTTGCTGATCAAGCGTCCACCAGCGGTTCTTCTCCCCTGTCCTGTTTGAACTTCACCCCTAGCCACTGTGAAGACAACTTCTCTTTCATGATGGCAATTATGCCTCCAGTCTCCCTATTCGACAAAATCTTCACAGAAAATCTGCGACAATGGAATAGCTCTCGGATCAATCCTTTCAGAGGATATCCACTTCTTCCGTCTATTCGACAAGAAGTCTTCAGTCACTATGATTTTGTTCTATCGCTGCTAGAAAGATCTCAAGCGCTTGCTTCAGCCATCTACCCATACTTGGAAGAGTATTACTGGCTCCACGTTCCCGACTCTCGGAAACCGAAGACTCTCCCAACAGATCGGCTAATTGGCTTCTCACAACACTATTGCCCAGATGCCTTATTCTCCATCTGCCAAGCGCCCTCCAAAATCATTCCTACTCATGTGCTGGATATCCTCGGGCCAATGTATATCAGGGCCCTGGATAGTCCTATCAGAACGTTCATTCAAGGTACTCTACGTTTGAATGAACTTCTACAGATTGCTACGTATCCATATGCAGATGAGCCGTTTGCCAGCTTGGACTTTTGGTTTACGGACTTTAGCCGTATAGAATCAGAATTTCCTGCAGCACCAGCTGACACGTTACCTGCTCCTGAGTGCTTATTAGAATTACCTCAAGCGCCTCATTCCCCCAGTCCAACTGAATCCGACTCTACTACATCCACCGAGTCCAACACTGCCCCAGAGCTTCGAGGAACAGTATTTGATCCTACTTATCAAGTACCTATTGAATCTCTCAAACACACATCTCGTTTTAAGCCTCGAGTCAGCACTGCACTTCCCGACGCTCAACCGTCCATGACTGAATGCCTCACTCAAATACAGCAACTATCTACAGCTACTCAGGCAAGTCATGTGGCTTTAACCAATGATCTACAAGACCGGTTCACGGCTCTAGAGACCTCTCTCACAGACGCTAATCACGCTCAACTCCTGGTTATGAAAGAACATTTCGACCAGCGTCTAACCACTCTTGAGGCCTCTGTCGCTCAGATTGCTACTCAAGTCAGTCTTCTTACTCAGCATTTCCTACAGACTGATGATGGCAATAAGGGGGAAAAGAAGGGAGAAAAGAGGAAATCATCAACATCTAAAGATCAAGTTCCTCCTCCACCATCCAAGCGTCAACATATTGATACTTCTCTCACACTGAGTACAGAACCAAGGTATCCCTATCCCTCTTGGGTAACTACATCGGTTGAAGCGTCCAATAAGAAAGAAACTCCCAGAGTGCTCTATCCAACTCTTCCATTGCCTTCAAGAGCACTGCTTGAACAGTTTGACATTCCTCTTCTCAGAGCATCAATTCCAGAACCATCTGATCCAGCAGTATTAGCCTTAGCAAGAAAAATGTCTGACTTCGACCAAACCTTCAGAATTTGCCTACGATACATAGGCATCAGTCCATAGGAATGGGATAAACACTTCATTGCCTTTAAGGCACGACAAGTTCAAGAAAACAAGCACATAATCAGTAAAGATCATGCTGCGATGATGACGTTAAAAGATCAGATAACTGAAGCAATCCGTGCTGAAATGATTAAGAGATACAAGATCAAGTCACGATCTTGATTTTTACTTGTGCTTCTCTCTTTTTAGTTGTAAAATGCCTGTACTATGAAATATATATATAAAATGCATTTTACAGCTGAAACATCTCGTTAAAGCTCAAACTAACTTACTAACTTACGCTAACCTTCACTTTAGGTATCTAACGCTTGAACTAAATAAGTATTGCCATCATCAAAAAGGGGGAAATTGTTAGGAATTTCATATTAGATGTTTTGATGATGACAAATAGGACTTCCTGTTAGACCCCGAAAAGTGTACAAGCTTTCATAGAACGTTATGTATAAGTACCTGAAAGCTTATTTATCTTAGGCCTATCGTATTTATCTCTGTAGAATTCCTTAGACTAAGTATGTGACACTAAATCACTTAGGAAAATTCTGGGTGAGTCTACCAAGTGATGAAGATGAAGATCAAGCGTCTAAAGCTACAATAGATAAAGATATCTTGAAGCGTCCGTCAAACGCTTTAGGGATTATCCCAGTGCTCAAACTACGAATGGATAACTCAGGCCGAATACTCAACATCAAGTGAAATGACGGAATTCTCAGTGAGACCATCAAGACAAGATTGAAGAGTAAGCGTCTGAAATAAAGAAAAGAAAGTCAGGATCAGTCCAAGCGTCTGTCCAATACACGAGAATAACTATTCTCTTCAGCAAGCGTCCAAAAGGTTAAACCAACACAACCTACAAAGAACGTAACCTGAAAACTCAAACCCAAAACCATCCAAAGACTTAGAAATGCATGAATCAAACGGACGAATTATTTCCAACGGAAATAAAACAAGATGCATTAAAAGTCGGATAAGTGCTATTAAAATATAAGCACTATAACTTATGGGCAAGCCATATCTTTGACCTAGACTGTTAGATTTATGAAACCAAGACCATGCCTAACCAATTAAATATACCCAAAGTTAGAAATGTCTGAACTCAAGGAATGTTTGGGGAAACGAGACTCTAACCGTGTCAAACGGACAAAAACCACCAATACCTTATAAATAGCTCTTTCAACAAACAAGTAAATAGACACACAAAAAAAGGCAAAAAAATTACCTACTTTGTTGAAAGAAAAGCTTACTGAAAATCATAGCCAAATATCCATATAAGTTTTTCACAAATATTCCAGAGACAGTCACCCATATCTCAAATCCCCTTTTTTTTAGGAGAACCTATACTACCATTGAGATATCCCCAAGTTGTTTGAACTTTCCAAAAACAAACAAACCCGTGACCAAAACCATCAACACCTTTCATCTGAGTGAGAAAGCTGGTTGACTTGCAAGCAATATTTTTGTGTAAAAGAAGCTTGTTGAAGTTGATCTCTATTGGAGCTGAAATCTGTGTGACCAAGGAGTTCCGAGATCAAGAGTAACTTGCACCATTTCTGAGTGGAAGAAGCAAGGGGATAGAAGGTCTTTAGTGGAGCTGAAATCTGTGTGACCAAGGAGTTCCGAGATCATATCCAATCTCCCTCTATCTTGTAGAAGTCTCTGTGTGACTCTTCGATAATCATCATAGTGGAAAAACCTCCCTGATAAAAGGAGAAGAAGGACGTAGCTGGGATTACATCACCCAGTGAACCTTACAAATATCTTGTGTCATTTACCTCTTTAAGCATTCATTGTTTTACTGCTTTACTATTCATACTGCATACATTCTGATAAAGTCTTAAAACAACTAAGCGACTACTTTCGATTAATTAACCGAACGCTAAGCTATAAAATACTTCCGTTGTGCTAACTCTGATTTAGTGAATAAACTCTACCCTACTTTGGTAAGCGTTGAAATCACCGAGTCTAAGTTAACGTTTCTCAAGCGCCACATCCAGCGCTTAAACTTGTCAAGCGTTCAAATACTTCAAAGTGATACGAACTTTTAAGAAGTCGAAAAAGACTTCAGGGTCTATTCAACCCCCCCCCCCCTTCTAGACCCTTTCGTATACCACTTGGGACCAACAAAATCTTCATCTTTACTTTGACTTTGGACACTGATCTTCAACTTCATCCTTGATAGACTCATTCAGAATTCTATCAGTGACTTGGTATTAAATACTTAGTCTAAAATCTATAAAGATAAAAATTACAAGCCTAACAAAATAAGTAAACTTTCAAACGCTTATACAATATTTCTATGAAAGCATAAACTTATATTCTTTTGGGGTCTAACATGAAATTCTATCTTGTTATCATCTAAACAGCTAACATGAAATTCCTAACAATTTCCCCCTTTTTGATGATGTTAAGACCTTAACTCTTATAACTCTTTTATAGTTTAAGTGTTCAAAGAAAATCCCAAAATAAAATAAGTTAGCGTTAGAATATTAGATAAGTTAGCTAATGTTAGATTAGCTTTAACAAGATGTTTCAGCGATATATCATTTAATCATGTATATGGAATTGAAAGCGTATATGATTTATACTGAAATGATGAATACATGCCTTTTCTTTCTCTTTTTAAAAAGCTTTTCTTTCTTTTCTTTTTAAAATGGTTTTCTTTCTCTTTCTTCCTTTTCTTTCTTTTTAAAAAGCTCTTCTTTCTCAAAAGCTTTTTCTTCTCGTCTCCTTAAACTGCTTTTCTTTCTTTTATTCCCCCTTCTTGGCATCATCAAGGGAAGACAGCAGTTTGATAAGAGGTGTTTTTACGTGTTTTTAAGACCGTAATTCTTATGATTTGGATTCACTTATTGCTTAAATCATGTCACATTTGCATTTAATAGGTGTGTTAAGTGAATACAGGTAATAAATGAGAATACATGAAGAAAAGGGAAGAAAAACGATGTACAAAACAAGTTCAAGCATGTTTTTCAACACCGAGGCGGTTTATACATCTCCTACCACATTCGAGCGATAATTCCGTACATTTCGAGACCGACTTAGACAAAGTTTCCTTCTACAAAGTTTTAGATGTATGTCTTAGCTTCAAATGGGAACTTGAAACATCCAAATCGGAGGTCTATAGAGATATTGTGAAGGAAATACGATTGCTGCGCCGAACAGAGAAGTACATGTGCCAGGATACGCCCCAGCGCCCTCCTAGTCATGCCTAGGCATGGATAGTCCGAATGTTACTCCTTTTTCAGCCTAAATTCCAGCCTTATATGATGGGTAAGAATCACTTTTGGCCATAATTCAGCACATGTGTTGAGGGGTTGTCATAAGTGTGTTTCTTGGTAGATTTACTTTATGGGCGCCAAATCAGAAACAACCTCCATGTTGAAACGTAATTTAGGTATACTTAGAGACCGAATTGGACAAAATGTCCTTCTGAAAAGTTGTAGATCTATGGGTTAGCTTCACATGGGGACTTGAATCATCCAATTTGGAGATCTGTGGAGAAGTTTATGAGGAAAATACTAAGACTGCGCTGGAAAGGAAGAAAATGGCAGCATGCATGTGATTTGTTGAAGTTTTCACATGGTTATGCTTGGTGGAATTCTTAATGGCCGAAATTTCAGCATTTTTTAGCTGGTTGGAATCTTAAAAGCCAAACTTTAAGCATCACCTTAGGTGGAATTCTCATTGGGGAACTTTATTGGGAATTCTTAATGCATACTTTAGTGGAATTTTGGCTATAAAAGGAGGGGGAACCCATACTCTTCATCATTCACTATCAATTTCAGATTCTTGGAGGAGAGGAGGGCAGCCCCTAATCTGATTTCTCCACCATTCATCACCATTCTTCATCACTCTTGGAGGTGAAAACTAGAGGAAGGAAAAGAGCTTGGGGACTGAAGGCTCAACTTCAAGATCCATCATCATTCACCATTTAGGGAGTTTTTAAGAGCTTTTCATTTCATTTATGTCTATGAATATTCCTCTTATGTCTTTTATGCTTTCAATTATGAACTAAATTCGTAAGACTAGGGCCATGTAAGGCCAAATTGTGATATATGCTTACAATAGATGATTGTTGAGGTTGTTCTTATATTGTTATGTGATGTGAATTGTGTTTTTGTCTATCTTGCATATACTTGATCACTATATGTTAGAATCTTATGCCTAGGTTAATATTTCGGGAGAAAATTGACTTAGGGTGCAAGAAATTCACATCATGACCCGCAACTAATGAGGAATTGCCCTAGACATAGGTAAGATTCCCGGGTGAAGTCGTTCGATTCAAATCGAGTGAACTCTAGTACATTAATGCATGTTTAGTGGTTAGATTTTCGGATAGGGATATTTGGGAAATCACGATCTAAGTATAGGAGTTTATACGCGAGACATCAGTTATTCTCTACCTTAGGAGTTTTCACCATAACAATATAAGAGTAATTCTACAACAAGAGCCTTTATAAGTATATTTGATCAATTTGGACCTAGCATGTGCCTTAGTCTCCCTTTATAATTGGTTTTAATTCATTTGCATAACCTTGTTCTTATTGTACACGTTTTTACATTTAAGTTACTTTTATTGTAGTTGTTTTTTTGTATAAAATCATAAACTAGAATTCAAGTCTCCGTGGTTCGACAACCCGGACTTTTCGTCCACACTTATTACTACACACGACTAGTGCACTTGCTACAATAGCACGTTAGCTTTTAGCGTGTCACAGTTCAAGCAATACTCACTAGAGGAGGTGGACCAGTTGGTGTGGGGAAAAACCCGGCCACATCTATCGATCGTTCAGCGTCCACAGTCACTTCCACGTCTGGAAGGACAGTGTAAAAAAAAAAAAATTCTAGCGATTTTCACAGTTGCTTCCACGTCTAAAAGGACAATGAAAAATCTCTAGTGATTTCCACCACGGTTGATACCACTAGTAGATATCATTTGTTGATACCACTCATTGGTAAATCAACATCGCAACTAAGTTTGCCTCTAGAGTTTTTTTTTTTTTTTTTAAAAAAAATATGCATGATTTTTATAAAAGTTTTTATTAAGTGTTGAAGGGAATGTGTTCAACGCTTAATACCACTTGTTGAATGATATCATTTGTTGAAATATGATACCATTTGTTGAAATATTTATGTTGACGCTGGAAATTAAATTCTTTTTATGTTTGAGCGTCCAACATATATGCACAAATAATGATAAGCGTTGATGATCTATGCATATGAAAATAGTTTTTGATCATTGACGATTACCGATATGTCCAAGTACAATTTTAAGGTTTAGCCTAAATTTGATAACTTGTAACACTTTCGAAAAATACTTTTAGACATTATAATAAAGTGAGTTCCCCCTACATTATATGTCTAAGAAACATATGATGCATAATGATTAAGTGTTTAAATTATACCTTCAGGAATGAGAAGCAGGATTTCTCTTTTCATGTCTTAGAAATTTCTCAAATTTCTTGACCAATAAATCCATTTCCTGATCCTCATTTGATTCTGTCGCTTCCACCTCACTGACTGATTTTTCCTTATTTTTGGTTGTAGCGACTAAGGCTCCTAATTCAGTCGCTGAAGACGAGGTGTCGCTGACTTCTCCTAATTCAAATTCAAAAGCCTTTAGCTCCAAAAACAAATGTTCTAGTGTAATGAAGTCCAACATTTGTGATTCTCTCATTGCTACAGTCTTTATCAAATATTTGCTCGGGAGACCTCTAAAAATCTTTTTGACCATTTCCTTGTTGGTCAATTTCTTATCCAAAGACGCTAACTCTGTAAGCGACGTAAATCTCGCATCCAATTGTTCTAGCGTCTCGCTTGGCATCATCTTAAAATGCTCAAATCTTTGCATGGCTATGGAGAGCTTGTTCTCTCTCATCTGTACTGAACCTTCACATATTGTGGCTAACTTATCCCAAATTTCCTTAGTTGTAGAGCACGACTTGATCTTATTGAATAAGTTATCATCGTCTCCAATAGCTGTATATAGAGCATTCCGTCCAACATTGTCTAGATTTGCTCTTCGATGCTCATCCGCTGACCACTCATGCTTTAGCTTCTCAACATAACCATCTCGAGTCGCTTCCGTCGCTCCAGGCGCTCTAGTGATGACTTTGAGTATTTGAATTAGTCCATCTGAAATGATATCACACATTTCATCATCACAAGCACAAAGATAAGCAAAAGCTTTGACCTTCCATAAGTCATAATTTGACTCGGTCAACTTAGGTACTCTTGAAAATGCCATTTTTAAAACTTTTAAAGCAACTAAATTTTAAAAGGGATCTGAACAAGCAGTTATGCTTGGAAATTCAAAAATTTCAACTTCAACCGCTCTGATACCACTTGTTGGTCTCAAGTGGCATACGAAAGGGTCTAGAAAGGGAGGGTTGAATAGACCCTGAAGTCTTTTTCGATTTCTAAAAATCTTTCTTATCACTTTTGAAATATTTGAACGCTTGAGAAAAGATAACTTAGACTTAATAATTTCAACGATTACCAAAGTAGGGTAACATTTCAATCACTTAATCAGGGTTAGCACAGCGAAAATATTTTTATAGCTTAGCGTTCATTTTAACCAATTAGTTGTTTATTAGTTTTAAATGTCTTTTCAAGATATAATATGACAGTGTAATGTAAGGCAATAAAAAATAGTAAATGACACAAAATTTGTAAGGTTCGTTGGGTGGTGTAATCCCAACTACGTCCTTCTTCTCCTTGAACACTTGGAGGCAATCCACTAAAATGATTCTCAAAGAATCACACAGAATCTTCTACAAATTAAGGAGAGAGGTGAAGACGATCTCGAGCTCCTTGATCACACAGATTTCAGCTCCAATAAAGATCTTCTCCAAGATGGCTTTGAGCTCCTTGATCACACAGACTTCAGCTCCAATAAAGACCTTTCTTCAACAAGCTTCTCTTACTCAAAAATACTGCTTGTGGAAGTCAACAATCTTTCTCACTCAGATGAAAGGTGTTGAGGGTTTATTGTAACAGGTTTGTTTGATGTTGGGAAGTTCAACAACTTGGGATATCTCAATAATAGTGTGGGGTTCTTCTTGGAAGATGTTTGAGATATCGGGTGACTGTCTGGAATGTATTTGAGAAGCTTGAAGGATTTTGGCTATGGGGTTTGCAAGCTTTTCTCTCAAATTATTTCTCAGCTCTTTTTCAGATTTTCATCTTTTTTTTCACACACTCACGAGATAGCTGAAGGGTACTATTTATAGAGAATCTCGGGATTTGTCCATTGGACACAAGTCAGGCGTGTGTACCTCACGCGGAGCTTCAAATAGTCCCTTTTCTGACATTTCTTAATTTTTGCTGATTCCGATTGGACAGGAGCAGGTTTGAACTCTGAAAAGCTGACAGTCTAGTAAAAAAAAGGTGGCTTGTCCATAAGTCACACTGTCTTGTTTACATTTAATGCACTTATCAAGCATTTAATGCATTTTGAATTTATTCCCGTTGGAAATGAATGTCCGTTGGTGATTGCATTTAAGTCCTTGATAACTTGGGTTTAATCCTTCGGGTGAATCTGAAAGTTGGACGCTTGAGTCGCTCGGACGCTTGAGACAGCTGAGCGCTTGAGTCGCTGAGATCAGTCTCTGAGCGCTTGACTGAGCGCTTGGAACAAATCTTCATCTTTACTTTGACTTTGGACACTGATCTTCAACTTCATCTTGATAAACTCATTCAGAATTCTATCAGTGACTTGGTATTAAATACTTAGTCTAAAATCTATAAAGATAAAAATTACAAGCCTAACAAAATAAGTAAACTTTCAAACGCTTATACAATATTTCTATGAAAGCATAAACTTACATTCTTTTGGGGTCTAACATGAAATTCTATCTTGTCATCATCAAAACAGCTAACATGAAATTCCTAACAAAACTTTTGTTTCTTTGTACTCCTTTTGTATTTTCTACTACTTTTGCTTTTGCTATCAATAATAGAAGCAAATAACATTTTGCTCAAAATATTTGTGCGCTTGAAAAAACAATACTCGTGTTATTAATGTTTATTGTGTTAGAAAGTACATATTGCGTATTGAGAAAATGGGTCAAAGAATTGCCTACAAAACATTTCATGTATTACAATGTGTTAAGAAGATGATGATATACGGAAAAAAATATGCATTGCTCTTATTAATCTGTAAAGTATGAAAATAAAGATTACAAAGAAAAGGGATATATATATATACACACACACACACACTTACAAAACCGATGTAATAGATGCGCTCTAATAGTGTATTTTTGTAGTAGTGTCAAGTTTGGCTTTCTTTAAAAACATCAAGAAGCCCAAACTTGCAAAGTAAATGTTTGTGTTGTTCTCCACCAATCCCTTTGGTTAATAGGTCCGCTGGTTGATCTTCACTTCTTACATATTCCAGGCCAACAGTTCCCTTTTGAATTAAGTCCCTAATCATATGACAATCCACCTCGATGTGTTTCGTTCTTTCATGGAAAACAAGGCTAGTAGCTGTACTCATGGCAGACTTGCTGTCACTAAAATTCTTCACTGGTTCCTTGAGTTCAATTCCAAGTCTTGTACAATTCCAAGTATCCATATCACTTCATAGGCTGCTGAGGCAACTGACCTGTATTCAGCTTCACAAGAGGATCTTGAAACAATCTTTTGTTTCTTTGTTTTCCAGGAAATTAGAGATTCACCAATCTTGACAAAAAAACCTGTCACTGATTGTCATCAAGCACGATGCCTATTCTGTATCACAGTAAGTAGAATGATTCAGTTTACTCTTAGAAGATAAAAACAGACCAAAACCAACATGTTCATCTTCTCTCCGCCTACCGCCTACCCCAATCGAACAATCTGTTAGTCGTGAGATTCCCCACAAATCGCTTCCCCATCCCTCTTCCAGATTTTCCATCGTTCAATAGCGTGTGTACATATTTTTTTGTAAAGGTGTGTGTGTTACATTTCTTCGAAGTACGCCACAGGGGAGGTTGGAGGGAGGTCATAGGGCGGAGAAGGGAGGTGAGGGGAGCACAAAGAGTGGCGAGAGATGGTCAGTCTGGGATGCAAGAGGCTGCACGGCTGAGGTTGTTGGGGTGGGGGGAGGATCGCCTAGGAAAGATGATATGTTTTCCTTTTTTTAATTTGTTTAATTTGATATTTGATAAGTTTATTTTTATTAGTAGATATAATTTTATTAGAATATCAAAAATAATTTAATGTATTATACAAGAAATCTTAATTAATATTGATTTTGAACACATATTGAAGATTATTTAGTTTTGTTAATTAAAAAACTTATGAAATTCAAAACTAATTTAAACAAAATAATAATTTGTAACATTCTTTTTTCTTAGATTATTTTTTTGTATTTGTAGCATTTTTATTTTTCTGGGGTGAAAATTATCAAATTTTGTGCTTTTGGGATGCAAAATGCAATTTTTGATATTTTAATTAACCCCAACTGTTATCAATTTGACAAACATTTAGATAGATGGACCACATTTGATGAAAAAATGGTAGTTTAGGGACTACATTTGATTAACGTTGTAACTGAAAAACCAAAATCGGATTCGGCGTATAACCGGGGAACCAAAAATGAACTTTTTCCTTTTATTTTTTATTATGGTTTTTCAAATTTTTTTCTAATTTTGTTTTTGAAAATTTAGAGTTTTTCGATATTTTTTTTGAATTTTGGTAAATTTTCTGAAATTTGTTCTTATTTATTGTTCGAATTTTGTTTTCATGTTTCAAATTTATCGGTAAGATATTAACGATTAGTTAAAGAAATAATTATTAAAAAGACATGGAATAAAATTTGGACCGTTGATCTATGGTGATTATTTACAAAACATAAATGATTGAGATCTTAAAGAATGATATTGATTTTGAATGAATTAAAATCAAATATAATAACAAATAGAATCTGATGGTTGATTTGATATGATCTAACGACTAACAGTTAATAATAAATGAGAATACATGAGAATAAAGATAATGCTTATAAAATTTAGGGGCATAACGGTTATAGATTAAAAAGAAAAACTTAATTGAGTTAGGCTTAGTTAACGTATAGGGATACTGTGCAAACTAAAAATAACATAGAGGCATATATAGCTATCTTTTTAACACAAGGGAGTTTCATGCAAGTTTCGTATTTCACAGGAGGGGCAATATGCATTTTTTCCAATAATAATTAATAAAATACGTTGCATATATCTACAACAACAAAGTGTATAATTTACATTAGGACTCTACAATGAAAGTACATATGTAATTGCATAAGGACTCTACAAAGAAATTATATATAAACGTCCCTACAAAGGAATTATATTAAGAAAATAATCAACTGTAAAATTATATAAGAGATTATAATTTATTCATCAAAAGAAAAGAAGAGTATAAAAGAAATGTTAGTTTGCTTTTTTCTTCTTCTTCAAATTACTCTATAAATGTACATGAATGACAATAGCGTATAAGTAAAACTTCAAAATAAAAAATGTCGAATATATTATAAACCATCAGGAGACTTAGGCTCTGTATGGTTGTGTTTTCGGAAATGAATTCTGAGTTTTTTTTTGAGAGAATGTGTATTATAGAAATTCATGTGAAAATGTTGACTTTATTTATTTGTTTGGATGTATTTTTAGAATTTGATTGAAAGTAATGTAGATTTGATGTAAAGTTGATTTTTATTAGGATTTGATATATGAAATGATTGAGTTGGTTATGAATGTGATGATGATGGGAAAAAAGATATTAGAATAATCTTTTTGATGAATAATGTTATGTATTATGTATAAAATAAAATGTATGTGTATGTAGACACACACATACACACGCATATATATAATATATATTTTATAGAATAAAATAATAAAAAATTAAAAAGGAGGGGGACGAGGGGAGCAGAGTCTCTTTTTAGTTTTTTTTTCTTTTGTCACCTTTTCATTTCTTTTTAGTTTTTTATTTTTATCTTTTTTTTTTTAATTTCGTGTTTTTTTTTCAATTTTATGTTTTAAAAGTTTAAGAAAATTGAGTCTTGCTCGTCCATTTTATTTTATTTTTCTTCCCATCCATTTTAATATTAAAGCTTGTAACATAACTTATCTTTTTCCCTTTTATTTGTCGTTTCCTTTTATATGAGTTTTTTTTCCCCTTTTAATGATGAAGAGAGCCATTAAATGATGGGGTTTAAACTAACTATCATCAATATGTGTGATTTATTAATTTAACAACTTAAATATAAAAATATATTTTTCATAGTTGATTTTTAAAATTGTGATCGAGTTGTTGTACTAGGTAAAACCTTTGCTAGTTAAATACAGGACAACAAAAATTTAATATTTAATACATATGAGTATATTATGAATTTTTGACAAAAGTTACAGTGAAAAAATCAATTAACAAATATGAGAAAGAAAATAAACGAATTAATGCATATATGGGTACAATACGAAATAAATTATTCGGGAGAATAATATGGCTTATTTATATATTATTTGTAAGATATATTACTCATACTCACTTTTACGCTACGAAAAAATGGATTTGAATTCTTAGTTAACAATAATTAAAATTTCGATAAATTATTAACTTTTGTATTTTTTAATCTAATAATATGCAATTAATAATAAGATAATTTCAATATAATTTTCAAATTTAAAATAAAAATAAAAATATAAAAGATACATAATGTGCATCTTAGTACTTTTATATAAATCTTTTTTTTGGCTATTATTAGAATTAAATATTATTTAATAATTATAATTGAAATATTTGAAAAATTGAATATGAATCTTTATTATATAAAATATGATAAAGTAAGAAAGAGAATGAGTTGGAAAGTGGAATAGTGTAATTAATGATGAAAGATTTTGAATTGATTGAGATGATGAAATGAATGGATGTTATATAGGGGTATGTGTAGTAAAATTTAAAATTTGAGTATTTTCTGTAGAATTTACTTTGGAGTGTGCATTTTCATTTTCTGGTGATCTAGAAAATGAAAACGCAACTCAAAATACCTAACCATAAATGTTTGCAAATTCGATTGGCCTTCGTCAAAATTTAAATTAGGTTGTTCACTTCATTATTTATATTTTGATTTTTTAATTAATTATATAGATATTGATTTATTAAGAAAATTGAGTATCATATAAACACATATATTGGGTCTGATCATAAATGCATTCGTAACTTGTTGCACGTCAATTTATTTTGTGATTGGTGGGCGTTTGACATGTCGAGTCTGATTTAGAATTTTTCATCTGATGAGTCTAACACGATGTGACAAAATGCAATTTCCAATGGGGTTTTATTGAACTTAATCATAATATTGTTTGCTATAACTTTTGCCAATGGTGTTTTATTCGGAATTGGACCGGGCCAATCAAACTGAATGATTTTTGTTTATCAAAAAAAAAAAAAAAAACTGAATGATTTGCCCGTGTATTTGTTTTGTAATTTGGGGATTCCTTCCCACAACTCCGTTTCATGTTTTATGGAGTTAGATAGTGTTTTTATTACTCACGTTTATGACTGTCAACCAGTGTTCTGAAAACCGGACCAGACAGTGAACGGAAAAAATGACCGGGTCACGGGTCACCGGTTCAACCGGGGTCGAATCGGTGACGTCATAATTATGCAATAACTAATAATTAATATAGTATTAAATATATAAAATATGAAAATATGAAAAAAATATGTATTTTCTATATATATATATGAAAATATGAAAAAAAATTGTATTTCCTATATTTTGGGGGGCCAATTGCATATTTTTAAGTTTTAAAAGGGTCAATTTCAGATTTTTAGAAATTAAAAGGTTATATTGCATTATTTTCAAAATTGTCCGGTTCAACCGGTTCTGACCGGTTCTAACCGCTGAACGGTTTTTTCCCATAACCGGACCGGTTTTAACCGGTTGGACCAGACGGTCCAGTCCGGTTTGGTTTTGAAACCATTGTTGTCAACCCAAATTTATCGTGCTAAATATTTTAGGTATTCCCCTTCATCTTGAATTAAAAAAAAAGTTTTATGAATGAATTACTTGATTATAAAAAAAAATGCAATTTCCAACAAAATAAAAATATAGTTCAAACAAGATAAAATTTAAAAAGAAAAGAAATTAATAAAACCATAGAACTAACAAAAACAGCCCCGCGCAAACAAAATCTCAACCTGGGGGCACCAATTCAAATTTCAAACTCATTAGTCAAGAAACACCGCCTCTTCATCCATCCTCTAAAACCCCTCCTGAATCGATCGATTTAGAATATTTCATTCGCTCTCTCTCTCTACCTTGATATATATATATATATCATCCCTGGTTTTCACTCTTAATTTTTTGTTTTACAGCCAAAAGCATGTCTGTAGCAGAGGAATTTAAGTTCAGTTTGAAGGTTATGATAAATAGAGAGAAAACTAAGGTACTTTTTGCAGAAGTCGATAGCGATTTTGCAGATGTTTTGTTAAGTTTCATGACGTTACCATTGGGAACAATCGTGAGACTATTTCAGAAGCACTATGGAAAACAGGCTCCTGTGATTGGAAGCTTAAACAGTTTGCGCAAAGGTCTGGATGAACTGAGTAATGCCCATTTCTGGACAAAACAATGTAAGCTGATGCTGTTGAATCCAAGAAGTTCGTTCAAAGATGAATGTGGTAAGCTCAAACTGAATTTAGATCATGATACTCCGCCCGCAAGGTATTTTACTTGTGAAAACTGGGACTGTTATTGGCCCCGATACGAAAATGTCGGAACGTGTTATTATATTGATAGATGCAGTTGTGGGAAACCATTGAACAGAGAAATAGGCATCACACCATCTACCCAACCGAACGACTGCCAAGTTTTTACGAGCAACACAACGTCGTTCTTAATAAGTGATCATTTAAGTATGGTGCCTAACGTGACAGGATCCGTTATACAAACTCTCAGCATTCTTGGCATTACAGACATAGATGGGGCCGAGCTAAGGATTGTGACAGTTGGATTCAATGAGGTCATTTTTATTTCTGTTTTAATAATCTCTATAAATAAGTACTTTTATCTTTTGGGTTTATTTGCAACTTTTTTTTTTCTATTTGTTTGCATTAGATTATGGATTTGCTCAAGGGATCATTATTTTCACGGACTCCACTGACAGACCTCATTCTCAATAAAAGACGACTGATAGACTTTGATGCAGAAAAATCTGAACCAGGTTCTTTACTTCATGAGATGGTGAAAGAAGTAGCTAATTCAAACTCTAAGAAGATGATTGTGAAAGTAATGATTCGAAAATCTACCAATAAGTTACTGTTTGCTCAAGCTGAGGAAGATTTTGTAGATTTTCTTTTTGGTTTCCTCACTATCCCCTTAGGCAGAGTTGAATCCCTTTTGGATGGTAACGCTCGTCTTAAGAGTATAGATAATCTGTACAGAAGCATAGCTAATATTAATGGCGACAAGTATCTCAAGTCTGAAGGTACAAAAAACAGGCTACTCAAACCCGAGCTTCCTCCTATGTTTCTTTCCGAGAACCAGATTTTTCCTCTTACTGAGACTCAACTATATTACTACAAAAATGACAAAAAGAGAATGGAATGTATGTCTTCCTCCTATGGGTACTCATGTGTACCTGTGCAATTTTACGACCCGGAAGCTATGTGAAGGGAACCGGAATGTTTATGGTAAAAGATGATTTGACTATCAAGCCTTTGTGTATGCTTTCAAGCATTTCTATTCTCAATGATCAGAAAATCCCTTTATCAGATGTCAAAGAATTGGAGCTTGAAATTGGGTTGACAGAGGTATTTCTTAACTATCATAATTTCATTTCCCCAAAAATAGGAAATTGTTCTTTCATGTGTTAATAATACAGCAAACTCCTTTTTGTTGGTGCTGCAGGGTTTAAGCATACTGAGAGCTTCTCTTACATCGGCTTGTGCTTTAACCGATGGTTTGATGGTCAATCGAATCTTAATGAAACAACCAAAGGAAGAACACTGATCCAGCTTACCACATATGTCCAAAGCCTTCCTTGCATTAGTAATCTTATCTGTAACATGGGAATTAAGATGCTCACTTTTGACATTTTTCTCTAGGCCATGGCCATTTTCATATGCATGCATCTTGTAATAGAGTTCTGTTTTGTTTTCCGGACTTTTATAAGTATGCAAATTATGGTTTATTTCTCTGCTACAATTAGATAATTAGTTAATCGAATGATCTGATTTCTATGGGAAAACGGAAGTTGGACTGAAATGGAAATGTGAATTCTCCAGTCCAATCCTATGCAAGCCAGCCAGCTTCGAACCGAATATTGTTGAGGTAATCTTTTCCATTTCTATGTTACTAATTTATGTCATTGCACATGGAACAAATTAATACCAGTAGTAATATGAGAACAAGAGATGAGTTTTATTAGTTTAAACAAATAAGAGGCGCAATTGCACAAAGTGGATGCAGCATTCACCTGAATTTTGAGTCAATCTCAGAACAATCCTCGTATAGGTTTAGTAATGCATGTATGCTACAAAAATATAAGGCATAAACTACAATGATTTACATAATTGTTGCTATGGAATTAGAAAATTTTACAATAATTCACATGGAATGGAATTAGAAAATATGACAATGATTTATATGACATGAAAGTAGAAAACTTTGTAGCTATCACATGTCTATGAAACTTCTTTGCAATTCTCGTAGCTATGCTAATCATCAAATTTTCCTAGCGATTTTTGTGTCAAATAGCCACATTGACAACATATAGGTATTCCCGCAACCATATTGACAAAATATCCGTTGTTATCTCTATTGTCCTGATGCAACAAAAAAAGTTCTTAGCAAATTCCGTTCATTGCGAACCGATAATTTCTAGCAAGTTTTGTCGTCATAAATCTATAGCACGTTTTTTAATGATATAATGGCAAAACCAATAACAATGTTCATCATCATGGCTATAAAAATTCAATAGCCAATTCCTCGTCAACATAAGGATAGAATGTTTATTGCAATATTCGTAACCATGGTGATACAATTTTCATAGTAACTGGAGTTGCATAGCCACAAAACGTTTAAAAGAATTTCGTAGCAATTTCAGAAGTCATGATTGTTATTAAAAATAATTGAGAGAGAATATTATGTAGGTTTTAAGGCGTGATAACACTTCATCCCAACTCAGATCCTATTGTCACGTACGGTGACCCTCAACCACACTCTAATCCTATCTTCTCTCACACACATGCGTCCGCCACTCCTCTTCTGCCGCCATCTATTGTGCTGTCACCTCACGTGATGCCACCTACACCCACTACCACAACTATTATTCCCAATCCACATCTCATGTCTATAAAGCTGAACTCTCATAACTATCTCCTTTGGAAATATCAATTTGAAACACTACCTGGTAGCCACGATCTTTTAGGCTACATGGATGGCACTCTCTCTTGCCCTCCGTGCCAAATTATTAATTCTGTGGGTCACCTTGTTTCAAATCTGGTGTATTCCTCATGGTTTCGTCCGGATCGTAGCATCGATTCATGGATGCATGCTACGTTTACTCAAGACATTTTTTAAGAAGTCTATATTCTTCCTACCTCTCGTGATATTTGGTTGACCTTGAATGTCGCTTCGTTCAACATTCTGTTGCAAAGCAATTGCAATATAAAAGCGAGTTCTCGAATATTTGTGAGGGTGATTTGTCTTGCGATGCCTATCTTTACAAAATTAAATCTATATCAGATAATCTGACAGTTGTGAATTATCCTGTCTCCTCTCTTGATCTTGTCATTCAAGCCTTAAATGACCTTCCAATTGAGTACAAATATTTCATTATTGTTATTATTATGCATCCTACCCTCCTGACCTTTGATGAAATGTGTGCTAAACTCCTTCAATTTTAACAACGCCTGTGTCACATACAATCTCCTTCATCTACCTGTCCTATCTTCGTAGCCTAATCCCACTCATCTGGTGGAAAAGGTCATGGAAATTCTCGTGGTCGCGGTAACAATTCTGGACGTGGGAAAGTTCATACGGGCTGTGGTACTACCTCCTTGTCGCGATAGTCCTTTCAGCAGTCATCTCAGCAATACTCTCATCGACAATCCTCTGGTTCTCCTAGGCCATCTGGGCCTTCTGGTTATCAGTATTCTACGGGACATGGTCTTCTTCCGACGCCTCCTACTGGTCGGACATGTTAGCTTTATGGTATTTTTGGTCGGACATCTGTCTTTGTCCTCAACTGTTTAACCACGCTTATGTGTCTATAGAATTTCCAAAGCCATTATCTTGGTACCCCGACAATGGTACCTCTGCTCATATGACTTCGGATGATGGTAAGCTCTCTCATTTCACTCTCTATTCAGCTACAAATAAGATTTTAGTTGGTAATGGTGATCTCTTGCCGATTAAACATGTTGGTTCTTCCATTTTACATACACCTTCTCGACCCTTACACTTATCTAGTGTTTTACATGTGCCTAACTTCAAGTATGTATATCTTTAACATGAGGGGCTGAGTTGATAATTTTAAATAAATGAGGAATTTTATTTGGTAATTACATTATAAGTGAGGGGGTCTGTGCTAGTTTATTGCTAGAACTTTCGATCAAATTCACCATCTTGGTTGAAACTTTAATGCAATAGTTTCTTTATGGTAGTTGTGGGGAAGTCAGAATAATTTCAAATTTATTTCTCAAATTATGTTATGTTAAATGTCTGAAATGCCAATAAAACTAGTTTAATGCATAAAATCCCCCTGTATTATATTAAAAATGCAAGAAACCCCCTGTGTTAACAAAATAGCCTAATCACCCCCTGTATTCTTCAAAAGTCTGCAAAAAACCCAAATTTTGTTAAAAAAATAGAAGAAAATATGTGTTTTTGGGTGAAATAACACTATCATTTTATATTGTGTGGAGAGTGTATAAATGACAAATGAGCATGTCAATAAAGGTGAAAAATATGAAAAACACACTTATTTTCTAATGGAATTTGATTTTTTTGCAAGCTTTTTAATAACACGGGGTGGGGGTGGGGGTGGGGGGGGTGGGTGATTAGGCTATTTCGTTAACACGAGGGGTTTCTTGCATTTTTAATATAACATAAGGGGGTTTTGTGCAATTAAACCCAATAAAACCGAGGTGAAGTGTCTAAAACTTGAGCTGTTTGCATTTTTAGGTTGCATTTCGAGTGAAGGATTTAATTTGAGAGTTGAGGAATTCAAATTTTGTTGAAATGTATAAGAGAAAATGATTTCATTAAATAATATGTGAAGACAACTGCTATTTATATACAATTTATATTAGGAAACCAAGCTTAAATTCTAAGCTAACTAACTAACAAACTAATATGCTATTATTAGCATAACTAACTGCTAGCTAAGCTAACTAATAACAATAAATAATATCAATATTTCAACACCCCCCAAGTTTGGTCCCTTGTATACATGTTAACAACACCAAACTTGCCAAGTAAATGGTGATATTGTTCTCTGCCAAGTCTCTTTGTAAGCATGTCAGCTGGTTGATCTCACTCTTGACATAATCAGTACAAATGTCACCTTCTTGAATTAAGTTTCTTATCATGTGACAATCCACTTCTATGTGCTTAGTTCTTTCATGGAATACATGATTTGAGGCTATACTCATTGCTGACTGTCGCTAAAGATTTGAACTGGATCTTTCAATTTCACACCAACGTCCTTTAGTAAACCAAGTAACCATACTATTTCACATGCTGTAACAGCTATGGATCTGTATTCTGCTTTACAAGATGATCTGAAAATTATCTCCTGTTTATTAGTTCCCCAAGAGATCAAAGAGTCTCTGATAAGAGGCATTTTTACGTGTTTTTAAGCCCATGGGACTTATGCTATGGATTCATTTATTGACTAAATCATGCCACATTTGCGTTTAATCGTGGTGTTAAGTGATTACAGGTGATAAATGAGAACATACGAAGAAACGAGGCGAAAAACGACGTAATTAAACACGTTTAGGCCAAGTTGCTTCGCACTCCCGCGCCCAAGCGCCCTCCGACCACGCCCAGGCGCCGAAATAACATCAACATTCTGCTTTCCGCGCCTAGGCGCCATGCTGTCCACGCCTGGGCGCCGTATCTGCCTTAGTTTCCACGGTTGAGCGCTATTTCCTTATATTTAGAGACCGAATTGGATGAAGTTCCCTTCTACAAAGTTGTAGAGCTATGTGTTAGCTTCAAATGAGGACTTGAATCATCCAAATCGGAGTTCCGTGGAGAGAGTTATGAAGGAAATACAATTGCTGCGCCAGATAGAGGCAAATGTGCCCAACATTCTGCTGACCGCGCCCGAGCGCCGTAATTCCCGCGCCTAGGCGCGCCCACACCCGGGTTTTGATTCCTTTAATCCAAAAGTTCATCATTTGATGGTGGAATAGAATAGTGAAAGCCATGATGTTAGCACATGTGTTGGGGGACATGTTTGAGGGGAAAAGGGCCATTGTTTATTGCACCATGATGGGGTGTGGAGTAAAAGAGGAGAGTGCCCATCATTTCTTGTCTTCAAGGAGCATCTTCTTCACTTTGGGGGAGTGCTCTTGACCGAAAAGGGCTTCACTCTTGACCAATTCTGGGAGTTTAAAAAGGGGAGAGGGAGGCCAAGACAAGGGGAGAACCACTTTTGGGAGAAGACACCCCATTGGGGGGGGAAACCCCTCACAACACACACTTGACAGGGGGGGGGGGCGAAAATCTGCTTCATTGATCATCATTCTTCATCATTCTTAGAAGGCAAGAGGAGGTGAAGAGCTAAGGATTGAAGCTCCACTTGAGGATCCATCACCATTCAACCTTTGAGGGAGTTTGTTCATTGTTTATTGCATTTTTGTGTTTACACTTATGTATATGAACATGTTGAATTCTTCTATGTTGATGGTTATGAGCTAAACTTGTAGAACTTAGGCCATGTGAAGGCCAATTTATGAATCAATATATGTGAAGTGAATTTTCGTATTAATTCTCATAATGCTTTGTGTGTTGATTTTGAGCTTTTATCACAATCATGTATTTGATCACCATATGCTTGCTATCTTGCCTAGTCTAGTCGTTCGAGAGAAGATAGATTAGGGTTCAATGGAATTAACACATCATCCGAAATAAATGAGGAATTGCCCTAGACATAGGTAAAGATTCCCGGGTGCGGTTAGCCGGATTCGTCCGGGGAAACTCTAGAACGATAATGCGTGGTTGTTGATTAGATTCTCGGATAGACGTATTTAGAGAACCGTCAATTAATCATAGGATTATTATGTGCCGAGACATCGGGTAATAGTCAATTTAGGAGTTTCCACCAAAGCAATAGGAGTCTAATAATTCGAAGAATAGCTTATATGTATTGATGAGTAGATTCGGTTATTGCATGTGCCTTAGTCGATTTTATCATACGTGAGATTTAATCCATTGCTTGTTTCCTCTTTGATTCTTCGTTTGTTTAAACTTTTTCTTGCACTTTACTTTAATTGTCTTTTTCGTTGTAAAATCATAAACTAAAATGCAAGTCTCCGTGGTTCGACAACCCGGACTTTTAGTCCACTTTTATTACTACACACGACTAGTGCACTTGCTATCAAAGCACGTTAAGTATTAGCGTGTCAAGTTTTTGGTAGCAAGTGCACTAGTCGTGTGTAGTAATAAAAGTGGACTAAAAGTCCGGGTTGTCGAACCACGGAGACTTGCATTTTAGTTTATGATTTTACAACGAAAAAGACAATTAAAGTAAAGTGCAAGAAAAAGTTTAAACAAACGAAGAATCAAAGAGGAAACAAGCAATGGATTAAATCTCACGTATGATAAAATCGACTAAGGCACATGCAATAACCGAATCTACTCATCAATACATATAAGCTATTCTTCGAATTATTAGACTCCTATTGCTTTGGTGGAAACTCCTAAATTGACTATTACCCGATGTCTCGGCACATAATAATCCTATGATTAATTGACGGTTCTCTAAATACGTCTATCCGAGAATCTAATCAACAACCACGCATTATCGTTCTAGAGTTTCCCCGGACGAATCCGGCTAACCGCACCCGGGAATCTTTACCTATGTCTAGGGCAATTCCTCATTTATTTCGGATGATGTGTTAATTCCATTGAACCCTAATCTATCTTCTCTCGAACGACTAGACTAGGCAAGATAGCAAGCATATGGTGATCAAATACATGATTGTGATAAAAGCTCAAAATCAACACACAAAGCATTATGAAAATTAATACGAAAATTCACTTCACATATATTGATTCATAAATTGGCCTTCACATGGCCTAAGTTCTACAAGTTTAGCTCATAACCATCAACATAGAAGAATTCAACATGTTCATATACATAAGTGTAAACACAAAAATGCAATAAACAATGAACAAACTCCCTCAAAGGTTGAATGGTGATGGATCCTCAAGTGGAGCTTCAATCCTTAGCTCTTCACCTCCTCTTGCCTTCTAAGAATGATGAAGAATGATGATCAATGAAGCAGATTTTCGCCCCCCCCCCTGTCAAGTGTGTGTTGTGAGGGGTTTCCCCCCCCAATGGGGTGTCTTCTCCCAAAAGTGGTTCTCCCCTTGTCTTGGCCTCCCTCTCCCCTTTTTAAACTCCCAGAATTGGTCAAGAGTGAAGCCCTTTTCGGTCAAGAGCACTCCCCCAAAGTGAAGAAGATGCTCCTTGAAGACAAGAAATGATGGGCACTCTCCTCTTTTACTCCACACCCCATCATGGTGCAATAAACAATGGCCCTTTTCCCCTCAAACATGTCCCCCAACACATGTGCTAACATCATGGCTTTCACTATTCTATTCCACCATCAAATGATGAACTTTTGGATTAAAGGAATCAAAACCCGGGTGTGGGCGCACCTAGGCGTGGGAATTACGGCGCTCGGGCGCGGTCAGCAGAATGTTGGGCACATTTGCCTCTGTCTGGCGCAGCAATTGTATTTCCTTCATAACTCTCTCCACGGAACTCCGATTTGGATGATTCAAGTCCTCATTTGAAGCTAACACATAGCTCTACAACTTTGTAGAAGGGAACTTCATCCAATTCGGTCTCTAAATATAAGGAAATAGCGCTCAACCGTGGAAACTAAGGCAGATACGGCGCCCAGGCGTGGACAGCATGGCGCCTAGGCGCGGAAAGCAGAATGTTGATGTTATTTCGGCGCCTGGGCGTGGTCGGAGGGCGCTTGGGCGCGGGAGTGCGAAGCAACTTGGCCTAAACGTGTTTAATTACGTCGTTTTTCGCCTCGTTTCTTCGTATGTTCTCATTTATCACCTGTAATCACTTAACACCACGATTAAACGCAAATGTGGCATGATTTAGTCAATAAATGAATCCATAGCATAAGTCCCATGGGCTTAGAAACACGTAAAAATGCCTCTTATCAGTCTCCTAATTTCACCATATATTCTATTAATGATCTTCTTGTCATCAAGCATGACACCCAGTCTGCATCACATAATACTTGTAACTCAACTGTACTTTTCTAAGACAGAAATATACCAAGTCTTGGTGTGCTCTTTAAGTATCTTAGAACTCTTATAGCAGCTTGCATATGAGATTCCTTAGGTTTGTGCATGAATTGAGTCAAGGACTAGACTGCATAACTAATATCTGGCCTAGTAAATAAATCAGTTTACCCACCAATCTTTGATATTCATTTATGTAGGTTTGCATCCTGTCATTCCTGATTCCTTCAATAAGTCCAGTACGTATTTCTTTTCATTGAGACATATTCCATCTTTATTTCTGGCTATCTCAATCCCTAAGAAGTACTTCAACATCCCAAGTCCTTTAGGTGGAAACTTTTGTGTAAATAGTCGTTCAATTCCTGAATCATAGCCTCATCATTGCTTGTGATTATTATGTCATCCACATAAACTAGTAAGATTACTATCTTGTCATGTACTTTTTTGGTGAAAAAGGAGTAATCATGCATAAACTGCACATATCCAGCCTTGTGTAATGCCTTGCTACACTTGAAATTCCACTGTCTTGAAGTTTGTTTTAAGCCATATAGGGGTTTTAGCAATCTACATACCATATTATCCCCTTCATTGCTAAAACCATCAGGAAGAACCATATAGATTTCTTCTGTAAGATCACCTTGTAAAAAGGCATTGGTTACATCCATTTGACATAAGGACCGATTGTGTATCGTAGCCATAGCAAGAACAAGTTTGACAGTGACAATCTTGACAACTGGACTGAAAATTTCATTGAAGTCTAGACCAGCTTGTTGAGTATAGCCCTTAGCAATCAATCTGGCCTTATGTCTATTCACTGATCCATTAGACTTAAGTTTTACTTTGTACACCCATTTACAACCAATAGCTTTCGTACCAGGTGGCAAAGGTACCAATTCCCATGTCTTATTCAGTTCAAGTGTTTGAATCTCAGCACTCATTGCATCCCTCCACCTGACATCCTTAACAACTTCATAGTAAGTGTTCGGCTCAATATGAGAATCTAGAGAACATAGAAGAGCCTGATATGGAAGAGGTAGGTGAGAGTATGAAATATGGGAAGAGAGAGGATAAACTGAAGAATTAGATTGCAAAGTAGGACAAATGTAATCTCTAGACCAAGAATGCTTGATAGGAACTCTATTAGACCTACTGGGAAGAGAATCAATGTGATCAGGACTATAAGAGATAGTAGTGGAAAAATAAAAAGAAAAAACAAAAGAAGAGATATGTGGTGGAGAAGCAGGTAAAGGGGAAGATGTATATGGGGAAATGAAATCATCAATGTAGTCTTGTGTATTAGGAATAAGTAATGCATCTTGACTACTAGTATTAGAGACTGAAAAAGGAAATAAGTGTTCATGAAATACAACATCTCTTGAGATAATGAACTTATGAGTAGCTAGGTCAAGTAATTTGTAACTTTTCTGTGCAATAACATAGCCTAGAAAAACACAAGGTAATGATCTGTGTGAGAATTTATCTGGTTGAGGGAGGAGTTTGGCATAGCAAAGGCATCTAAAAACTCTTAAATGAGTAATGGATGGGAATTTACAGAAAAGTAAGTCAAAAGGAGTTTGATTGTTAAGAAGATGAGATGGTGTTCTATTAATGAGGTAGACGGCAGTGAGTATGCATTCTCCACATGCAAAGTTATACGAATTTCGGTATGCTACAAATTGCAAGTGGTAATCTCACCGCCTAATTTGGAAGGACTAATTGCCTTAAAATTTGGAATTATAGAGTGAATTACGAACTAACTTATATATACCAATCATTTTGACAAAAATATTAAATAATATTCAATTAAAAAAGTAGATGCCTAAGAGTATACAATGAACATAATAACTCATTATTATAGGAGTGCATACAATGAACATTATTAATTATTTAGGAGACTATATTAAATTAATTATTAATACAATCAATTTATTTACATAATCAACCTTACTTTCTTTATAGCATAATATTTACAGGGATATTTTAGTCATCACAAAAAAGTTAAGAAATGTAAATCATTTCATAACATTCTTACGTTGAGATTGAGAATAGATTTGAGGAAGTGAACTCAATTGAATATTTACCAAAATGTGATTCTTGAAAATATAATATGGTTTACCCAAAAACTATGTGGAATCAAGCTTGCAAAATCAAAATCCATGGTGTTCACAAAAAATAAAAAATCAAAATCAAAAACCATAAATGTATCGGCTTAAAATAAATTATTCAAGAATGTACGTCCTACTCATATCCATCACCACACTTAATTACTTAACGTAGAATTTTCCAGATAAAGTTTATATGCTATGAAACGGCCCGACGATTCATTGCCACAAAATTTCCTACAGAACAGACTTGGAAAAATTAAAGTAAAGAAGGAACCAATACAAAGAAAACCGCAAAAATGGCTGTGCTAGTGGACTCCAAGTCCTAGGCACACGACCTGCAGTGGTGAGGTAGCAACCCTTTTGGTCTAATAATGCGTATTATTCATCACATGACATGAGCACAATGCGAACAAATCTACCTAATAAATAATTCCATCAAACGCGAAGACTTCAAACGTCTGCTTCACGTTCTACATGCACAGCTCCCTCCCTCGTCTTTATCCAATTATTTCCACGTCCCTAATTTTATTGTCCGACTAATAAATGAGATCCTTCGGTTAACTTTTCGTATGGAAAATGATGACATAATCACTTAATTTTTTTCAAAAATCCAATTTTGCCCCTAGCTGACTTAGTGTGAATGTTACGTTATCAACATGTACAATGATTACCAACTTATCACTTGAATAATGAATTATATCATAACTTACTGATTGCACATAGAAAAGATTTAGGATATGCCAGAATTCTATAAGTACAAGTTAAATGTAGATAGCCTGGAGGAAGAAATGTGACGAGAGAGCATCTTTTTACCCCACTTAACTGATCTTTATTACACATGAAAATCCATATAATACGACTAACTTAAGCATTTGCAAGGACCTCTGTGATCAGCCTCACTGTTCTTGCTTCGGTTGTTTCTTCAGAATAGAATTGAGGTCACTGGTTAGAGCATAAGTGGAGGTAAGAGATGCTTTCAATATGCCTAAAGCCTGCACCAACAAAATGAATTCCATTATATGAATCATATGAAATATTATGATTGTTGTTCTTGGAAACATGATAGAAACGTTTCAATCATTACGTCTTCGAAACCAATTTCAACATCCACTTCCTCCACATCAGAGAAAGGGATTTTCAGCCCATTGACAATAGATAAGCTTAACTTCATACATGATGGTACCACAGTTAAATTATCAGTTACCAGAAATATCCCTGGTCGCATAACAAAGCTTCCCTCACCTTTCGGGTCCTTAAAATACATCGGATCACGTTTTCCTACTGGTAAGTTCGGGCAGGTGGACACATATTCTGTCGAACTGAAGATCTTGGGACAGTAATAAAGTGGGGGCATTCTTTGTTCAGTGATAGAAAGAATCTGGTTATGAGAACGATATTTTAGAGGAAGCATAGGTTCGAGCGGCCCATTTTCTGTAGCTGGGGTTTTAAGATGCCCGCTGCCAATCAAATTTTCTATGCTCCTGCAAAAATTATCTACACTACCAAGAGAAGTTTTACAGCCCAAAAGGCATGTAACTCCGCCTAAGGGAATTGTTAGCAAACCAAAGAGGAAATCCACAAAGTCTTCCTGAGCCTGAACAATCAAGAACTTATTGGTAGATTTTTGTATCAGGGCTTTCACAATTCTTAGGGTCTAAACTTCTCTGTGTCTGATGCAGTAAAATACCTGGTTCATACTTTATCGTGGCAGAGTTAATCTGTCTTTTATGGAGAATGAGGTCTGTTAAGGGAGTCTTGGAAAGTAAAGACCCCTGGTAAAAGAAGAAATAAGAAGTAACCTCATTCAATCCAACAGAGACAGTCCTTAGCTCGGACCCGTCCATATTAGTAATGCCAAGATTTTTGAGAATTTGTGTTATGGATCCTGGCACATTAGTCATCACCTGCAGATCATCGCTTATTAAGAATGACATTGTTTTGTGGGTAAAAACTCCACCATCACCATTGGTGGCTCCAGTTTTTGTCTTTTTTATACCTATTTCTCCGTTCAATGATTTCCCGCAATGATCACATTTACTAGTGACATAGTACAAGCTTACATAAGGGGTTTTATTCCTCTTACAATCTGCGTCACCACAAGTAAAGTATTTGGCTGGCTTAGTTTCATGATCTATGTTCAGTTGGAGTTTACGACATTCATCTTCAAACAAACTTGTTGGATTGAGCAGCATCAGTTTACCACCCTCTGTCCCGAAATGGATACTATCAAGATTTGCTAAACTCTTGCGCAAAGTGTTCAAGCTTCCAATCACAGGAGAATTACAACTTCCATAGTGCTTCTCCAGGAGACTCACAATCTTCCCCAATGGCAATGTCAGAAAGCTTAACAATACGTCTGCGAAATCGCTATCCGCTTCTGCAAACATGGTTCAAAGTATCAGCCGATATCCGATCATATCGGCCGATACGTAGATGAATTGTTACCGTTTGGGCTTGATATCGCCGATATTATCGGATATCGGCCGATAATATCGGCGACATGCGATAATATCGGACCATATCGGCCGATTTTCCGATGAAAACGCCCGATTTTCAATGTTGGATAAAATGTTGCTGTTGCTGCGTTTAGGCCAGTTGAAGAAGACGAATGAATAGTGTTTGTATGAGTTGTTTTTATTTGACTTTCTTTTCCCCTTTTTCTTGTCATTTTTCAGACATTAGGTAGGAATATTGGGCCTTTTTCAAACAATAGGTAGAATAGGTTTGTTTTAACAGATTTGATTTTGTGTCTTTATTTATATTATTGTTCATCACGGTTTCTTTTTCAGAAAATATAATCAGATTTATATCTATTATTGTATTATTGTTCACGGGAGAAATGTAAATGTTCTTTGACAAAAGTATATAAGCATGTATATCTTCTCTACTCATTATTTCAATTTTTCTTCAAATAAAATTCAATGGTGAAAAGATGATTCAGAAGAAATAGATATTGATAGCAAGCATTTGTTTAAGTCATTTTCTAAAGGTAATTATTTAATTAGATAGTTTAATTAATAGTTTATTTATTAATTTTTTTTTAATTTTGTTAAATTATAATTTGTCATATATACTGCTGCTAATTATACTGATACTACTATAACACCCTCTTTTTTCGTTTATAAAAAAAAAATATGACAATAAAAATAGTTGAAAGTGTCATTTTTTTATTTAACACCATGTAATAATAACTGGTGCAAGACAATTTCTAATTAATTAGATGTGGTGGGGCAGGGAAAGTTGCTTAGTTGCAAATTTTCAATCCGCCAAAAAGTGTATTACTATAATTTGGAAATTAGTGAATGTTGAATACATATGCATGTGAAACTTAAGTGTATGTATTTCATGAAATAAGAGTGGGTATTTTAATAATTATGTCTGAAACTATACATATGCATGTTTAGCTTTATGGTTGATATGTGTCTCAACTTAATCTTCGTAAAATTAAGTTTCTTAAATTTCCAACTTCAAATCAGGAAGTATTATTCATTGTATACATATTGTTGCAGATTTTGAAACTATCTAAAGTAGTTGAAATATGGATCAAGTTCGAAATGCGAGAACATCTGGATAACCAATAAAGACTTACATATCTAAAGAACTTACACACACCAAAGGGTATTTGTTGTATTTTGCAATATTTTTCTAGAGAAATAAAGTGCTCTAATTATAGTCCTTTTTTGAAAAAATAATTTTCATGATATTAGTTTATTTATTCAAATCCGTCGATTATGATTCATGATATTTTTACAATCAATATTATTCATGTCATTGGGTTCACATTAAATTTACTAAATGATGATCATTATGATTATATCGAGACTTTGATTCACATTAAATTTCTCCTTGAGTCCATCTTGCATATGAGCTAAAAAAATTTATAGGAGCTCCACAACATAAAATTCCTAGCATATCCACTACTTATTCAATTTCATGTTATTAAACGACTATATTTTATGCAGTTATGACCGTATTCAAATGTACAAAAGTGCCCAACTGTGTACTACTTAGAACTTAGAAGCATAGGAAATTGACTTCTTTTTTTTTCATAAAGAAATATTAAAAGCCTATGTATAGATGGAAAAGATAGGATTGAACTATGATATTAAGTGTAAGGAAATTATTTAACTAACAAAAATCAAAAATTTGGGCCCAGAAATATTTTTAAGAATCAGTAATTCATTCACTTGGTCTCAATCACTTCAAAGTGTAAAGCTTTTTATATTTTTTTATATATACCACTAATTATGGCTATATAATATATATATATATATAAGTAGTCGTATGATTGTTAACTGGACTTTACAAATTTTGAGCTCTATTTTTAACATTTGAGACTCATAAAAGGCAAACTAATATAAAATTGAAAGCTCAAATGTATATATGGCCCCCCTATATAAACATGGGTTTTTTATTTGATTAATACGGAAAACAAATTCTGAAATAATATAGTTTTAAAAGTATTATATTTTTAATAAATGCCGTCTTCATGAATTTAAAAAAAAAAGGAAAAATGAAGACGACATTTAAAATATGGTCTTCATTAATTATATTTTTTTTATTTTTCGTAAATTTGAAGACGACATTTAAAATGTCGTCTTCGAATTTTTTTTTAATGAACAGTTGTAGACGACATTTTAAATGTCGTCTTCACTGTTCATCAAATTAAATATTTTTTTTTACAGAACAGTGAAGACGATATTTAAAATGTCGTCTTCACTGTTCATAAATTAATTTTTTTTTGGAACAGTGAAGACGACATTTAAAATGTCGTCTTCACTGTTCATTAAAAAAAAATTTAATTGAAGACGACATTTTAAATGTCGTCTTCGAATTTATGAATTTTTTTTTCAATAAACATTTTAACTAAATTATGTAAATTTTCAACCGGCTAAAATTATTTTCAATGCAATTTACCTTTTTTTAATTTTCGAAAATTATTAGAGTTAGGGCTAAAATGAAAACTTTCAACCTTGTTCATTTTTCATCGTTAATAATTTTTATTTTTTTACCTTGTTGATAATTGTGACAATTGACTTTAAATTTCAAAAAAAATTCTAACTCTATTTTTATATTTTATTTTACAAATAACAAAAATATCATTTAAGTGGTTTATTGAAAATGAAAATCATGATTGTCTAAAAATGTCCCCCAGTACCACAAGGACGTGGTCGCCTACTTCTACAATCTCTAACTATTTGCTCATGTTTATGAGCACGAGAATCATAATAGTGACGTTGTATCTCAGAAGGTTGTGTTTCTTCATCGTCACAAGTACTACTATCATTCAAATTAATCTCATGACGAGTTGATGCAGTTGTGCCACTTGACTCTCCGTGATCACGATATGCCGTACTCAATACCGGTCATGGGATGGGCGAAGCGTTGAATACTGGGCGTGAAAGCGCAAATGCAGGTGCAAGCCCGAGGTCTAGAAAAGACATATCCACCTGTCCAGATAAAAATTCTCCATGTGGCGCCAATGGAGTGAACGAAAATTGATCGTTTTGCTGTAGTAGCTGAGGTACGTAATAATCTTCCTGAATATTTCCACATGCCGATACAGGGGGTGCTGATGTAAATGGTTCTGGAACAGCTATTCCAGAAGACAAATTCTGAGGAATGCTATAAGAGGTTGAAGCACCGCCAGTAAATGGCTGATCAGGGACATTATATGACTCTGGGGCACTAAAAGAAAACGTATGATCAGGTCTATGATTGGATGTTGATGGACCTACTCCATCTTCAGAACCACGGGACCTCATGCTACGAGTTCTCCTTCTCGTTCTTCTTTGCCCAACCTCTGGTGCCCCTGTTTGGTCATTCGTCAAAACATCCGTTGACTGTCGGTGTGTGGCGATTGTATGGACGTTCATAGCTATGGATCTATGTTGGTCCACCAATGAGTTCAATCCATCTATGTCATGAGACCTATGATCACATCCAATCGCCATAGCTGACATCTGACCAGCCTGAAATGGTATAGAACGTCGTAAATAAGAAGAACTAATTGATTTATAGAAACTTAAGCTAGCAAATTATATGTAAGTTTTCTCTTTACGTACCACAATTTCCCACAATGGTGCCTCCCCCGGTTGGAATCCCGACTGGACGACATGCATAGTAGGTGATATATAAAGATGTGTAATTTTATCATACCACTCGTTATATCCTCCTTCTGTAGTGCATTCGTCAATAATATTGTCTCCCCACACTGACCGGACAAGTCGAACATTCCACATTGTAATGAAGTCCCTGTGGAATGTCTCCCAGTTCCGGTTTAGACGTCCCCTGCGGTCGATTGTATGCAAGTAGAAATTATTAAATTCAGGGTCACGAGGAATCCCTTGTCATAATCCAAACTGCCGTAAAACTCGTTCGGGATAATGCCCCTCAACGAGGGCGTAGAATATCAATGGACAAGATGATTTCCACACTCTCCGTTCAAGACATTCACGTGACAAGATGATTAACCTGCAACAACTGCAATGCACCACCGATCTTTGATTGTCCTCTCTGACATGCTCTACATAACTCCCGGTATAAGTGTGCCAAGACAGCACTACCCCAACTATAGCGGTGAACTTGAGAAACATTTTTCAATTTATTGATCCACAAAAGTGGAACACAATCCCCTGTGGTGTCCGGACACATAACACTACCCAAAAGCAACAATGCACATGTGCGTGCAACTTTTTCTACTTGTATATGTGTACTATGATCCATAATTGTGGAATTTTTCAAATGGTTGACTAAGACACTTGTCTTAATACGGTACCTTATTAAATCTTCTTGTTCAATCCATAAGCCTAAAAAAATATAACATAACTCCTGTCATTCAGGTAGTGTCCTTACTTTATCTTTACCAGTAATAGCTTTACCATCGACTGGCAGACCCCAAATAATAGCGACATCTTGTAAAGTAATAGTCGCTTCTCCTACTCGAAGATGAAAAGTGTGAGTTTCACTACGCCATCTCTCAACTAGCGCGGTGATCAAGGCCACGTCATGGCTAAACCATCCACACGAGTATACACCATAGAATCCCATCTGGTGTAACATACAGAGTACGCGAGTATGGGGTTCGTCATTCACAACTTGCTGCCAAAACAAATTATCTCCGCGTCTCACTCGAAGGAGTAAATCTGTTTTTTCTATATCTTGATTGAGCACATCTTAAGATTTATGATTACATTGATCTCGTAATACACTAGTATTAACTGGTCCATATATCAATGAATTATCCATCCTGCATGTAAATATAACAGAAATATTAATATATTAATAATTTAAATATCATTCATGAAATTACGCAAATAATTAAAGATTACGTAGAACATGGTAAAGGACAAAAAGATAGAATCTACCAAATACTATCACGCGAGCAGTTACTTGGGAAATTAAAGCAAAACCTCTCCATTATCATCAAAAAAATTGAAAACTGAAAAAAGATTTTATTTACATTCCAAAAATGCATTTACTTCGACTGCAGCAACTATATTAATATATATTCCCACGGTACTTTTCCTTCTTGTTTAGTAATTATACAAAACCGTAGAAGAAGAAGAACAAACAGCAAAATCTCTCATATTTACTACTATTATTATTATATTTCCACACGGCTATTTTAAAAAAAATTAAAATAAAAGACGACATGTGAAATGTCGTCTTCAATTTTGAACTAAAAAAAATGGAAATAGAAGACGACATGCAAAATGTCGTCTTCTATTTCGATTTTTTTTAAAAAAAATTGAAGACACATGCGATGATACTGAGATGTTTCGTAAATATATATATAAAAAAAACAATTGGTAATTCGTAAGGAACAAATGGTTACCTTAATTATGCAGTATCTCAAAAATAATCTAAAATATTGATGATGAAATTCTGGAAAAAAACAAACTCACATGTTAATACATAACTAATATTTCATTAAATAATAATAATGTAAAATTCATTATATTGTTATAAATTCATAATATTTAAAATGTAAAACTAAAATAAATAAGAGTTAGAAACCTTTCTGCAATGCAAGTGATGCAAGATGTAAAAGAGTATGTTGGGTTAAATAAGAGTTCGAAAGAGTGTGTTGGGTTAAATGTGATTGTCAGATAAAATTTGATTTTTATCAAATATATCACATGTTTGTCAGAGAAAATTTTGACCGAGTCCGTGACTTAATTAATTTTATTGAGTCCGTGACTTCAATGCTGCAAACGTTCTGACCACTTTTTTTTTTTTTAATTTTTGCCACTGACACGCGTCAGTGCCTTATGAAAAGCCGCTTGACGCACGTCAGTGGCTTGTTACCAGCCACTAACGCGCGTCAGTGGCTTGTTACCAGCCACTAACGCGCGTCAGTGGCTTTAAATAAAGCCACTGACGCGCGGTGTCAGTGGCTTTAATAAAGCCACTGACGCGCGGTGTCAGTGGCTTTATTTAAAGCCACTGATGGGGGCAGTTGGCTTTAATGCCAACGGCCCCGTCAGTTTTTTTTTATATTTTTTTAATTAAATAAATTAATATATATATATATATATATAAATTGGAATATGTGGTGTTTTTTTTTTCATTTTTCGCGGTGATTTCGCAGTAATTTTTCTCATTTTTTGTAGATTTTTAGGGTTTGACTTGAATGTAAAAAATATAGATCGACTCATAAATTCAATATGTACAAGAACACACATTTGGGTAGTAACAAGTCAAAAATAAATTAAATTTATTCATCCTCATCCGACATGTAATAGTCTGACCTATATTGGGGATGAGTCAAAACGTTACAAATTTCATGACGTGTGAGTCTTTGGCCTCTTGCAAACGCAAGTTCTTCTGCTAGTTGAAGCATGTGATATCGAGAACGACGTAAAAGCATTCTGTTGTTTTCTATTCTTATTCTTGAAACAACCTTTCTGCAATTTTTGACATTGTTTCTCGGCATCAGTATTGATCGACGTCGTGGAATTCGAACGCCAAGTGTGAGAAGATCATTGACCATCTCCTCGGATTCAATAATTCGATGAGCTCATTCCCTTAGGAGTCCACAATAATACTCAACTGGGTCTTCAAAACGAAGTGCTTCGTATTGATCATTTCTTTCTCGTAATAACCATATACCTCTACAGTTTGGATTCTCTCCCATTTTCAATTCAATCTCAGAATAAAAAAAAACAGTGATGACTTTGTGCTAGTGATTTATACATTTATAAATTGGTTACTAATCATTCACATGTCTCCAAGAATACTGTCTGCCCGTGAACAAATTGACATCACATGTCTTTCTCCAAGAATACTGATCATTCACATGTCTCCATTGTCATTTCTGTAACTGTTCATGGATTGCGACCCTTCATTGTCATAATTTTGTTACCCTACTCATGTGATGCATTTGATGATTCATGAGCGCTTTGGTAGCTATATCTGTAAAGAGCTAATGGTTGTAAATCAAATTAACATTACACAAATGGAGCCTCTTAGAGCTCCGAAATTGCACTACACTCCTGGTGATATTTTTCAAGCTATGGGTCATAGTTGGCAGTTGGGTGATGATCACTATTACTCATTAAATCCAAATGAAAGATATTCAGAAGTGTATTTACAAAAAATGGAAGATGAATGGAGGTTTCGTGTCCAAGAACAAGATGAGCTTGTTACCGATTGTCGTGAACGTCATATTCGTTGCCCTAGACAGAGAGCTATAATGATGCCTCGGGTAACAAACCATGAAAAGACATTGGCCCTCAATAGGATACGTGAAGAGAATAATAGGATGGTTATGCGTATGATGCGTCTTAATTTCCAAGAAATATCTAGAGAGTATGCATTATCTGGTTATGTGCAAGAAGCAAGAGCTAGGTGGGAGCTCAGTCAGTATCGATCAGATACTGAGATGTCTGATGAAGAAATTAATTAGATTGGTGTTAATTTGTTTAATATAGTTAATATGTCTATATTTTGTCGGTCCTTTTTTTTTTTATAATATAGTTAATACATCTATGTTTGATATAGTTAACATGTCTTATTTTCGGCCTTTCTTTCATCTGTTGGGTAGAAACTTAATACTAAATTCAAAATTATATCTAAAAGTTCAAAATTCAAACATAAACCCTAAATTTATTTATTTATTATGAAAATCTTCTTACATTCAACAAAAACTAGCTGACACAAAATACAAGCACATATGAGATCAACGACATGCCCAATCCATTTCATTATGTATTCTAGTTGTTCGATCTCTACCTACACGACGACTGCCACGTAGACTTTCGTTATGGAACAACTCAAAAGGGGGGGGTATCCCAATAGTGTTCCCCTGGCAATGGCGTGTAGATCCCTCTATACGTTGCTAAATATGGACGAGTCCCATAATACGGCTTCACATAGTTTGCTGCTTCTACATCCCAACTCTTGCATACAGATTGAACATGTGAGCAAGGTATTCCAAATTCACTCCATTTTCCACAATCACACTCCATTTTCCTAAGATTCACAACGTACCTATTCCCACTTTGTCCTCTCATCGGACGTGTGAAAACATTAGCAGATTGCTCATGATAATTAAATGTTTGTACTGCATTATTAGTGGTGCTCTCAGACCAACGTGTGTACATCCTATGCGCATAGCTTGTCTAAGGGAGTCCCTTCTCAAGCATCGCCCGACCCTCGGCAGATCGCAATTTGAAATGCTCTATGGAACGAAAAAATGTTATCTCTGCAATAGCTGTGACAGGAAGACGACGAGCACCTTTGGATACATTATTTATGCTTTCAGCCATGTTGGTTGTCATAATGCCACACCGCCATCCTCCATCATAAGCAAAAGTCCATTTTTCTCTGTCAATCGCATTTAAATACTGATGAGCAACTCTATCATGTGATTTAATCTGATCCATGGCATTTTCAAACTTTCTTATTTGAGTCGATGAACCAGCTACCCAACATAGGTTCTTTAAGACCTTATTTCTGAACTGACTATTAAAGTTTGAACATACGTGCCGCAGGCAATAGCGATGGACTACTCTAGCAGGGCAAAATTCAGGTATGCTTTCAACTGCTGAGAGGATTCCAGTATGACGATCAGAAATAAGACAAATGCATTCTTCAACCCCTTGTACAAAATGTTTGCTCAAATTCTCTAAAAACCATTTCCAAGATGCAAGTGATTCATCATCCACAATGGCGAAAGCAAGAGGAAATATCTGCTGATTTGCGTCCATGGATGTCGCGATCAACATCTTATGCTTGTATTTTGTGTATAGATGCGTTCTGTCTATGCATATGACTTTGCGACAGTGTCGAAATCCATCTATACACGGCTTGAATGCCCAAAAGACATATTTGATGACCCTTTTTCGATCATGTCTTGTATCATAGTTATCCCATTCAACGACAGTGCCCGGGTTCCATTTTTTGACAGCTCCCAAAAACTTAGGCAATTTTTGTACTGATTCTTCCCAAGTCCCATAAACAATTTCGCGTGCACGTTTCAAGCTGTACCAAGCCTTAGCATATGGAATATCAAACCCGAATTGATCATTCACCATTGTAATGATGTTGGCGATCTTGTATGCCGGATCAGTGCGAACAATATTTACCAAAAGGGTAGCAACCAAATTTTTGTCCAAGTTACAGTGATTGCTAGACACTAAATCCAAGAGACATGTATGAGACCCATAATACTTTGTGATCTTGAAGCATCGAATATTTTCTTTGTATATTGCTCGGAGGGCCCATCTGCATTTAACTGTTGAGTTTTTGTGTTGGCATCTCACTCTCCATAGTGTCGGGTTACTCAACTCCATGACATACTCGCGCTTCGCATGTCGCACTGAGTAATCTTTCACAGCACAGATGAGATGTTTCTTGTCTTTGAAGACCATGTGTAAGTCGAGATTTCCTTTTCTAAAATCATAAAACTTACCCTTTGATGCAGCTTGGATATCAATAGAGTCTGCTTCTACTTCCGGATATGTTCTGTAGTCGAACGGTGTGACTGGATATAACATGTCCACATTAACTGATGAAGGTATTGGATCATTAACAGGCTCTTTATGTTGCGGTGATGTTCTTATGCCAGGCTGTGACAATGTCTCCAACATGACATTGACATCGACATCTCCCTCATCATCAGGTGGAACAGGGTAATCAATTTCATCTGGCTCTGAATCACTCAATTCTGAATCATTAAAACATTCTTGTTGTGGCTCATGGGCAAATTCAGCGTTATCAGGCTCTCTATAACTCTGGGATTCAGAATTGTGTTGCCAATTGCCCCCAATTTCATGTGATGATGTAGAGGCACCTACACAATAGTCATGTAACCCAAAACTCTCCATTCTTTGTGTCACCGCTGGCAGATCAGGTATAGCAGGTTGTGTTAAAAGAGACATGTAATGGTTAAGCTCTTGGCTAACGGGCATCTCTTGTGTTAAAAGAGACGTGTATGTGCCCCACTTTTGGGACAAAGGCATATCCGGAACAATATTGTTGTACCTTTCATCTTTTTCAATATAGAGATGTAGGCTATTAATCTCACCATCAGGATCCATGAAAAATCTTAGGCTTTCATCATCAGTTATCTCCAAAATGGATTCTTTTATCACAGATCGATACTCGCGTGAATATTTAGCAAATACTTTCAGCGAAAATCGATCAATATCTATTCGAGTTTGCATATACAATCTCGCCAGTAAATCAGTAAAGTTTGTCGAACGTAGAAGTCTCATATACCGAACTGGAGGAATGCTATATGTGATAGAATTTGACTCTTGTAGTATTTGACCTCCCGAGTACACCATAACATCAATTTTTTTGAGGTTCGACATATCTTCAAAAAATAAATAAATTCAAAAAATTAATTCAAGGGACCACTAACTTATCAAAATATCATCCAAATATTTTGTAATTTAATGGGCATAAAATATTGATTTCCTTGCCACACACAATTATATTAATACTTAGATATGAACAAATAAACGATTTCAGGTCAATATCATGACTATTAATTAGTTACTCATCCTTAACATCATACAACGCAAAATTTTATTCAAAATACTTCATCAGGTATTCCTAACTTTCTCTAAAAATTTTAAATAACTTCCAAAACATAAATATATACACAATGCGTATACAATCTGAAATAAGTTCCAACACATAAATATAAACATAAATAAGACTTATAATTAAATCAAACGATCAACTCTTCAGCATATTTAAAAAGAGATATCCGCCAATTATAGCATATTATTTACCTGTAATCCGTAAATTTGACTCCAATATGAATTTTTTTTTCAAAGCACAATTGCGTACAATCTACAATTAATACAAACAAAGCCATTAACATAAATAACTAAATAAAGTTTACAAATAATAATAATATGTAAATTTATTTTTTACCTGATAATTTGAAGTTCAAAAAGTATCCGGATATTAATTCTTCTCAAGTAGCTGAAAGAAACTTGAAGAAATATATGAACGAGCAAAACTTTCTTCAATTTGAGAGAATGAAAAAAAATTTCAAAAGTGAGAGTGAAAACATTCTACAAGTGAATTTATAGGTGGAGTTAGGATTCCAAAAAAAATAAAAAAATAAATTGAAGACGACATTTGGCATGTCGTCTTCAATATTCATTTTTAAATATTTATGAACAGGGCATGTCATTTTCAAAATAAAACAAAACATGAAGAGTTAATATTTTCATTATTAATATAATTGTAAAAATAGTATAATTGTAGCGGTAGAAAATAAATATTATGCTAAAAAAAACCCTACTCTAACCCTAACTAACAATATTCGAAATTAAAAAACAAAGTTGAAGACGATATTTTAAATGTCGTCTTCAATTTTTTTTTTAAATATGAACAGTGAACAAGTAATTAATTTTATAATTGAAGGACGAAATAATAATTATTTTAATTTCGAATTATTATAAAAAAGGACGAAATTTCACTGTTCACGGGTTAGGGTTTTTAAAAAATTCACTGTTCATGCCTTCATTTTAAAATTATTATAAAAAAGGAAGAAATTATTATTTATAATAATTAAAATGTCATCTTCACTGTTCATGATAATTAATTAATTAATCAATAAAAAGGACGAAATTATTATTTATAATAATTAAAAAATTCAGATGAACAGTGAAGACGACATTTCAAATGTCGTCTTCACTGTTGACAATAATTAATTAATTAATCATTAAAAAAGGACAAAAAAGGACGGAATTATTATTTATAATATTTAAAAAATGCGGATGAACAGTGAAGACAACATTTTAAATGTCGTCTTCAAGTTTCAGAAAAAAATAATAATAAAATTCAGATGAAGACGACATTTGAAATGCCGTCTTATATTAAAAAAATAATCCTTTTAAAACTATATTATTTTCAGAATTTTTGTTTTTTGGTATTAATCAAATAAAAAACCCATATAAACATTCTTTAATAATATGAAACCATAAAGAGTGGAAAATTATATTCAGGATTCTCAAATGGAAGTTATGCAGCCTAAAACAGCGATATTAAAATTAAGAAATCAAAATTAAAACAATAAGTAATACCAATAATAAATTATATATTATATATATATATATACATATTAAAATTAACTCGCCCTGATTTCGAATATACACACATATAAAAATTATTGAAATTTGATGCAGTTATGGCTCCAAACTTGGACATTGGATGGGAACATGCTATTCCTATTGGTGGAGATAGAAAAAAAATGTCAATGTAACTATTGCGGAAAAATTGTGCATGGTGGGATCACTCGTCTTAAACATCATATTGCACATATTTCTGGAAATGTGGAACCATGTACGAAAGTTCCAAAGGAAATTAGAAAAATGGTAAAATCACTTCTCAATGAAGGGATTAAAGAAAGGGCAGCGGCTCTTAAAAAGAAAGAATCAATTATTAATGCTGTGAGGGAAGAGAACTTATATGGTGATATGCCATATACTCGTGGACATAGTAGTGATGATGATAATGAGGATGGACATGGAATGTCATCATTAGAGAGAAATCACCTCAAGCAAGCTATGAGAGAAAGCCGATATATTGCACATATGGAAGAAGAAAGTCGTAGAAACGCTAGTGGGGAGACCTCAAGGAGCGTACACCAATAAAGGGGTATGCTAATAATCAATAAAATTGTCTCTTAACATTTGGAATATTTTTTAGCTACTACTTTATTTATTTGTTTATTTATTATATCTTTTAGGGTATTATGGAGGTAGTTCAAAAGAGTCAATTTCGGGAATGAAACGTGGAGTTTCTCAGACTTTTGGGATGAAATCGGGTATTGAAATGCCTTCCACTGGATTTGATCCGTTCATGTTTCCTTCAGCAAACAAAACCGTAAAGGGAATGCTCAATAAGGAAGGCAGAAAGAAAATTGGCAAAGCTATCTCAAAGTTCTTCATCTTTAATGCCTTACCTTTTAATGCAGCGGATAGTGGCCCTTATATGCAATCTATGATTGATACAATAGGAGATGTTGGAGGTGGTGTTAAAGGGCCTTCAGGTTACCAAATTGGTGGTGTTTTCTTGAATGAGGAGGTGGTATATTAATACTTTTAAAGTTAAATAGCCAATTTATGGATGCACCATAATGTGCGATGGATGGAGTAGTAGAACGAAACATCCTATCATAAATTTCATGGTTTATTGTGACAGAACAATGATTTACCATTTATCAATAGATTGCACCAACAAAGAGAAAAATGCTAAATTCATTTTTAGCCTTATGGACCGAGTTGTTGAAGAAATTGGGGAAGAAAATATTGTGCATATTGTCACTGATAACGAAAGTGCTTCCAAAGCTGCAGGTGAAATGCTAATGAAGCAAAGAAAGCATTTGTTTTGGTCTCCTTGCGCGGCACATTGCATAGATTTGATGTTAGAAGATGAAACCAGTAAAGGCGGCCGTTGACAAGGCCAAAAACATTACCATTTTTATCTACAATAGTGAAAGATTGTGAATCTCATGAGGACCTTCACTAAAGATAGAGAGTTGTTGAGATCGGACATCACGAGATTTGCTACTGAGTTCATTGCTATTGAAAGTTTGCTTCGACATCAAAATGGATTAAAACAATTGTGCACTTGTGATGAGTGGAGTGCTTATAACAACACCAAGAAAAGAAGAAATGAAGCTCTAGAAGTGTCTGAGTTAATATTGACAAAGAAATTTTGGAAGAAAGCAAGAGAGGTTTGTGCAGTTATGGAGCCTCTTGTGAGAGTTTTAAAAGCTGTAGACCAAGACAAGAAGCCCACACTACGTATCATATATGAGGCCATGGATAGAGCGAAAATGGCAATACAAGCAAGTGTCAAAAATTGGGAAAAATACTGGGAGATCATCGATGAAAGATGGTATAGACAATTGCATAGGCACTTGCACGCTGCAGGTAATTTCATATATTATGATTTTGCTATCTTTTTTGTCTTAAATAAATTTTCGCTAAATCAATTGTATTCCGTTTTTATTCTTGTCTTAGCTTATTTCTTGAATCCAGTCCTTCAATACTCGAATACTTGTGTGTACGATACGGAGGTTAAACGAGGTGTCAAAGAAGTTATTAAAAGGCTAGAACCAGACTTAATCATGCCATCCAATGCAATGAATGAGGTACTAGTTATCATATTTTTAGTATGATTATTTAGCACTATTACCCCCTTTTTGGCTCAGAAAGTTACAGAGAATTTGTCATGTTTTTCCAATTCTCGAGCATTTGACTTTAAATTAACTTTATTCATATTTATTATAGGTGAATATTTTTGTTGATAAACTGGGAGAGTTCGGGACACCACTCGCAAGAAAAGCTGTATTCAACTCTCTACCAGGTATTTACTAGATTTAATTATTTAAAATTATTTTCTTATATAAGTTTTGCAGTATGTTGTTTATATTAACCTTTTAAATTTAGCTCAATGGTGGTATGACTATGGTGATGAAGCACCAAACCTTCGAAAGATCGCTGTCAAAGTTCTAAGTCAAACTTGTGCGTCATCGGGGTGCGAAAGAAATTGGAGCACTTGGTCATTAATCATACTAAATTGCGCAATCGATTGGCAATGGAGAAGTTGCACAAACTTGTATATGCCCATTATAATATGCGACTCAGGGTGAAAAACTTAATGTACAAAAACCAAGATGATGGCTTTTACAACCCGATTGACTTGAATCACATTTTTCATGATAATGATATTTTGGATGATTGGACTCGAGAAAAAGAGCCTCCATCAATGCCGGATGATGATTTAGATTGGATGGATAAAGCCACCCATCATAGTGACGAGGCGAGTGATGAAGATGGAAATAATGATGAAGATGATGACACTACTCTTCCTTTGTCTCGTTGGGAAATTCATAAATCATCAGCAAAGGACAAACAAAAATCATCAAAGGAAAAGTCTAAACAAACTTTGTTAAGGAAAAAGAGTGAACACCTCTCATCCAAGGGAAAAAATAAACACGTGTTACCTAGGTTCTAGTAGTGAGGAGCACATTGAAAAAATAACTACGAGCAGTGATGATGATGGTGGTGGTGGTGGTGGTGGTGATGATGACCACGATGGTGGAGGTGGTAGCGGGTATAAAGATACACAACAGGGAGATGGCTCACCATGGACTCAGGCGAATGACAATTATTATGCAACGCAAGATACAGATCATGGATACCATCCTGGAATAGAGAATCAACGTCGTTTCCTGGAAAATTTAACTGATTTCTCTAGTGCTAATGATGGTATTCAATCCCAAAGGTCTAGCCCAAGGCAGAATGACATTGCAAATTACATGCAGGATTTGGATATTGAACATGGACAAGTTGAATCTTATGGGCTGACCACCACGTATGGCAATAGAAATGTACTATATCCTATGCATGTCCAAGGGTCATCGATGAGTACTAGCACTAGTGGAAACTACGATCGTCCTCGAAGAAAAACTCGTGCATCAGTTACAGGTGGTATGACTGGTGTAGCTGGATATCATTTAGGATCATCTAATAGTGCTGGTGGAAGTAACCAATATTCAGGTCCAGGATCTTCCCCAAGTAGTACTTCTAGTACTCATTATCGAGGCTTTGGTTGTTATAACCAGGGCAGGGATCATGTAGGACCACCTTAACCACTTCCTCAGGCCGCTTATGGATTGTATCAGAGTGTATTCCCACAGTTCCCGTATGTATTACCATCTCAACTGGTGATGTATTTCCCTTATGGAATACCTTCTAATGCAGCAGGTGTGATAAATACTGGTTCATCAGGCGCACAATTTCCTCCTAATTATTCTCCTAGACAACATGCTTATTATAGGAGGAATGACGATGATGATGGAGATAGCGATCATTTTGAGCCCCATCGGCAGTCATCTTTCTTTTGATTATGAAGGTATCTTTGAATTATATAAAAATACGTTATAAATCATTAGATCATGTATTGTACACAATATTTAAACTATAGAAACACTATAAATACTCAAAATAGTAGAAGAGCTATTATATGATAGTAATAGAATAATTAATATATGAACAATCCTTAAAATAATATTATGTTTTTCTTTTAGATAGGTACACTTCATCAATTTGAGAACGAGCTTGGAGGCACTTGGAGTAGGATTTGGAAGGATCATGTCATTGACATCATGCGCTTTCTTGTATTCATATGTAAAACTTTATAACAAACTAAGTGTATTCATGTCTTATTTTTATGAATTAATTTCTTGAGCGACTAGAATGATATATTTAGCTTTATTGATGGTTGATGTAGTAAATACTTTTAATATGTATTAAAAACTAACAATTTGTATTATTTACATTTTTCTTTAATTTTACTAATTTTTTTTAGAATTTTTGGAGCATTTTATAATATTTTTGTATCGTATCGCCCGACAATATCCCGATACACCGCGACCGACATGGAACGGCACCGGCCGATATTATCACCGATACCGCGACTTTGAACCATGTCTACAAATATTACCTTGGTTTTTTCTTTATTTACCAAGACCTTCAAAGTGAACTTGACTTCTTCGTTTGCTGCAGACATCCTCTAGGTGTTGTACAAGTGCAAAAGAATTTCAATCAAACTGAAAATAAATGAGGGATTTGGGTCAAAATGTGATCAAGATTTTCCCCACACTCCCTTCTTTCAAGGCCAAAAATCTAATTTAGTGATAACGCACATAAAAAATTACAATTATCATCTACATAGTTCAGCAAATGTGGAATGGTTCTAGTTAAAACGTGAGAGTAAGTATTTAATCCCCAATCAAAGAGAAAACAATTATTAAGGAAACAACTTTGCGCGCACCTATTTTTCTCAAGAGCAGAGGCTTTTAGTTTTGACGGCTGAAGGTCCTGAATCGAATTCTGTGTCGCTAAGCTAACACAATATGGGCCACGACGAACACGCTTTTCACTGGCGGAGGTGGAGGAGGATGTAGGTTGTGCAAGTGCCGATGATCTGAGTACCTACTATTTAGTTTCACTGTGCTTTAACTTTTGAGTCTGGAGGTATTAAAGAGGAAAAGCCTATGTTTGGATATGTTTTGGGATGTCGTGGGGACGCTGATGAAATTGTATTTGATTTTATTTTGAAAATTGATTTTTGAGTATTTTTTTAATGAGATAATATTTGATTTTGTTTTCAAAGAAAGTAAAAGTTATTATAGCAGTCAAATTATGAAATTTTTGTCTGTTGAGGATTTAAATTTAAGAGGGGAAAAAGGTAAAACTAGGGGATAAGGGTGTACATAAACCCGTCCAACCCGTCCGAACAGCTCAACCCGAGCCGATCAGCCCGAAAGCCGCCGATTTAGAATTATTAAATAATAGTGGCAGGTTAAAAATATTGCAAACCGCCACTTTTGGGTCGGGTGGTGGGTTTAATAATTGTAACTCGCCTAACCCGCAACCCGACCGCTAATCATTTATGTTACAAGTATAAGTATATATAGTTAAAGATTAACAATAAACTTTGAAAACTATATATGCATATATACTCTCTAATAAGAGTGATTTATTCATACTCTTGTAACATATTTTATTTTTTATTTGAGCAAACAAACAGACTCGTTTGAACACTTGTTTTTATTTGATTTGAACGAAAAATTTATATGTATATATATATGTATATTTTGATGATAAATTAATAAAAAATATTAATTTTATTAATATTTTAGAGTTTTTCACTCATTCGAAATCATGATAATATGAATTTTATTTAATAACACCACTTATTTGTGTATTTCTCATCAACTCAATTTTTCTTAGTTAAATGTACAACAAGTTTAATATTTAATTTCTTACTTATTAGTTATAATTAAAATTAAGTTGTAAAAATTATAACTATAATTTAATAACCCGCCAACCCGCCCGCTAAAACATTAAATCCGACCGACCCGAAGCGCTCGGTTTGAAAAGATAATTATGCATTTTCGGTTTGATATTTGTCAACCCGCACATGTCGGGTTGGGTTAATTTTTTTTGTAAAACCGCCCGAACCCGACCGTGTACACCCCTACTAGGGGACAATATTGAGGCTGTAGATTTTTTAATAAATAATCATTGTATTTTTTTTTAGATAATTACACTCACACCCCCTCAATGATGACATAATTACACAAACTTTCCCTTACTTATTAATAATTACAAACACACCATCTCATGTTAAAGATTTCTTACAATTGCACCCCTTGTGTGTGTAACAATTCTCACAATTGCACCCCTTGTGTGTGTAACAATTCTCACAATTGCACCCCTGTAAAGCTTACAAATAGACCCGCTGAGGAGGTGTGTTTATAATTATCAATTAGTGAGAGGAGGTTTGTGTAATTACCTTATCATCAAGGGGGTGTGAGTGTAATTATCCCTTTTTTTTTACCAAAAAAGTAACATATTTTTTGCCTAAAATTGTGTTAACCAAACACAATTGGACCAAAAATTTGGACTGAATTAGGTTTGCAAACATATCCAAACATAGCCAAAGTTCTTGCACGGACATAGACGCGGGATACGACACGGGCTCAAACACTAATGTTCATGTTTAGTTTTTTCCTTTCTATTCTTAATACCTGGACATGAACACGACACGTATTCGACACTAATCCATTATTCTAACATGTGAGAAAAAAGAAATCACAGTATGATTGATATACCAAAATATGGTATTCAGGCCCATAACAATAGTGTGGGGATCCGAGGCCCAATACAAGCCCAAAACCAATTAAATAGCCGAGGATCCGCGCTAAGTAACAGTAACGGGTTGGATCATTGATCTGACCCAACCCCACAACCCGTGATTTTTACCGTTCATTATCGCCACGTGTCACGATCCTAAGAAGTTAGTTGTCAACCATCCATCCATACAGGGCGTATGTGCTATAAATAACCCCTCACTTCATTTATTAGGAGTTGGAATCTCAAGAATATTCTCTCTAACTTTAGGCTCGTACGTCCATAAGTAACGAATGTATAGACTTAGAAGTACATTTCCTTATACATACAAATTTGGAAGTTAGAATTATATAACTAAGTAACGACCCTGACTTCATATTTATCTAAAGAACTACGTTGACTTGATCCTAAATAGGTACGTAAGTAGCTCAGTCAATACTGAGTGCAGTCTATACTCCCAATTACCCTATTCGTTATACGATTCGAGTCCTTCCAGACTGGTTGATGAGTTCGTGTCCCCCAGATTCGAGTTAGATCACCGATACTTTATAATAATTCTTTTTTAATATATCTTTAATACAACTTTTGAGTTTATCAATTTATTGGATTAAAAGTAAAATAAAAAAGTCATGTAATTTTATTAAACCAATTAATTCTGTTCGTTATTTGATTATCAAAATTACAAAGACCATGTTTCTTCATTATATAACATTACAATTATCCTCATTTGTCTAGGAGTGTTCACAATTTAATTAACCGGCTAAACAGAAACAACAGAAACAAAACTCAATTTTTAGTTTCAAAACCTTGTTGTATGGTTGGGTTTGGGTCTTTGATCTCGGTGATCGAACCGTACCGAATACCTTTTTAGTTGTGTGTAGTTTTTAATTTTTTTTTGATAATCAGTTATATGTAGTTATTTACTATATTTATATCTAATCTTTATATATTTACATAGCTATTTATATTGAATTTTACTTTGTTACACAATTTCTTTTTGTTTCCAAACATTAGAAATAGTATAATAAATGGGGAATGATATTGGCGCTCCATATTATTATTATAAGAGCTTCATTTTTCATTTTTAATCTACGATATGACAAGAATGCCCATAAATTTCAATACACATTAATTATAATTTTCAAACTTTAAATGAGATCAAAATATTATCAAGTTTTAGATGTTCTTTACTAATTTAGATCAACTAATCAAAGTTTGTTTAAGAAAATAGAGTATCATCCAAAAAATAAAGTATATAGAATGTTAAATCTGAGAAAGAAAATTATAATATGAACCAACAAAAAGTGAATTTAATGTGAACTCAGTTCACTTTGACGGACGGAAAATTAGCATCAAGCAAGTAACCTCAAAGCTTTGTCCTTCAATACAGTATGTTAGAATCAATTAAACATAAGAAATGCTCAAATCTAACACCGTCTCTATTACGGATTAAAAAAAAAGACTAGCCTCTATTAAATGGAAAAATGACAATGATAGAAGTAGTTAAGACTTTTGCAACATGACTATAAATAGACGAAGTAGTTGAGTATTTTTATACTTTAATTCATAAAAGTTTTAAAAAAATATTGTTCTTTACAGTGCTCTAATGTTCATGGCATACTATTTTAAGCTTTCCAGAAATGCATATATTTTACATCGTGCAATTCATAAACATACTATTTGTGGTCCGGCCAAAATGCCTATGTCAACGGACCTATATTAGAGATTTCTTATTGATTGTAAGAGAGTGATAGTTTTCAATACAAGAGGATTCATCTACTTATGTATAAGGAACATGGAGACTAAGCAAAAAAGAGCCCTATATATAACACCCAAACTCGCCGAAGACACATCCTCAGCTCGTCGAACTCGTGCCGTGGCGAGCAGAAGTGCTTGCAGTGGCGTGAGGAATGAACCTTCTGTTTGCTCACGCTGTGGCGAGTAGAAGTGCTCGTAGTGGCGTGAGGAATGAACCTTTTGTTTGCTCACGCTGTGGCGAGCAAAAGTGTTTGCCGCGGCGCGAGACTTCTCCATTTTGTCGCTCCGCACTGCGGGGTGCAGAATGTCTCTCCGCAATGCCAATCACATTCGTGCCAATCCTTCCCTTGGTTTCAGTTTTGGCCTTCTCTTTTGCTATTTGTGATCGTCTCCACAAAACCAATCAATCTTCACTTGGAGGCTGATTCCAAAGTAGAACAACTCATCTTCAATTGTGATCCTTATTTTCCCAAATAAACACACTCTCTCTAGTATAGATAGGTCGGCCTCTTCATCACAAAAATTTAAGGCCAATTGAGATCATACAAAGCTTCAGCTTCTCGGTGATAACTCCCTTAGTCAGCATATCTATCGAATTCTTAACACCAAGTATCTTCTTAAGTTCCAAAGTCTCATCATCAATCATCACCCAAATATGATGATACTTCAACTAAATATACTTTGTCCTCGAATGAAACACCAGATTCTTCGCAAGACAAGTGACGCTCTGACTATCATTGTAGAGTACACAATTCCTTTGTTCCTTGTCAATTTCTCCCATAAATTTTTTCAACCAAACCATTTCCTTTCCAGCTTCTGATATAGCAATATACTCGGCTTCGGTTGTAAAAAGTACTACACACTTTTGTAGTCTTGACATCCAACTTATTGTTGTTCCACCCAAAGTGTAGACATAACCCGAAGTACTCTTTCAGCTATCTTGATCACTACCTAAGTTAGTGATGTATAATTTCATAGCAAGTACACTAGATTGCACAAGTAGTAAAAATAGATGTAAGTTCGAAAATCGTTCACAGAGGGACTAACTTATCTAAGTATTTAAAAGGTTATTTACTTGTTCTAAGTTAAATCTATCGATATTTGATGATGAGTATCAGCAAATAAAACTAACAATAAACACTACCAATCACACAAAAATTAATGATTTAAGACAAAGTCTAGAAAGACAACCAAGACAATGATCCAACCAAATTATGCAAGGTAAGTATGGGTTTTGTTTAAATCAATTGTTAGATAGGTTATGCAAAGGTGAAATTTTCTGAAGTACTTATTGTCCAATCTCTCGGTGTACCAATTCTACCCCTTTCAACAATCCATTATATCTATATATGAAGATTTAATTAAAAGGAATGCATTAAATGAAACTTAAAAATTCATCGTTAGAAACGAAAAGAATCACAAAGGAAAAGATTTTATCTCTAGTCAATTCTACAATGTGGTTTTTATGATAAGCTTTCCTAATCTATATCTAGACTAGGCATTTAATCAAATAATTGGTGACCAGTCAATTGTAGGCATTGAGAACAAATCATAAAAACATTGCATAAACCCAAAATAATCGATTCAAAATGAAAATCAAATATAACAAGCATACATTCGGTCTTCACATGGCCTCGATCTATAAAAATTTAGTTCAAACGATAGAAATAAATGAATGCAAAAGATTTTCTAAAGATATAGTTTTTAATCCAATACAATAGAAAATAATAAACATCCAATTAAACAGTATTGTCGATTAGTGTAGATCTTGAATTCTTCTTGATGTAGATGAATTTTCGATCGTCTCGTATATTTTCTTTTTCCAAGAGTTTCTTTTCTTCAAAAATTATTTTTCTAAAGTGTTTGGAGTTGTTTCAAAGTGAGAAGGCCCAAAAATTTGACCTAAAAGTCAACTTTTAAAAAGTCAGTTCGCGACACTGGCGCAGTGGTGCCAACTTGGCAGAGTGCAAAAATTTTTCTATTGGGTTGGCGCCATACAGAATATTTTTTTCATTCTTTTGATTTCATTTTCAATTCTTTTTCACTTTGATCACAATTTGTTGATAGATAAGGGCATAAAATATACTGCAAATACGATTCTGGCTATCTTGATCATTGCCTAAGTTAGCATACAAAGCCCTCTAAAGTGACACTACTACTCGAATTGAAACACAATGTCATACCTGATGTACCTTTCAGATATCTTAATAGCCAGTTCACAACTTTCCAATGCTTTAACTGCCAATTAGCCATAAATCTACTCACATCTCCCACTGCATGGGCTATATCTATCCTTGCACACACCATTGCGTATATTAAATTTCCAATGGCAGAGGCGTAAAGAACCTTTGCCATTTGTTCACGCTCCTTATCAATCTTTAGTGATTGCTCATTCGACAGCTTGAAATGACTACCTAGAGGAGTGCTTCTACACTTTGTAGATGTGATTGCAAATCTATCTAGCACCTTCTCAATGTACCTTTCTTTTGACAACTTAAGACTCTCTCTTGACCTATTTCGAATAATTGTCATACCGAGAATTGTATTGGCAACCCCCAAGTCCTTCATTTCAAACTCAATGGACAATTGTTGTTAGTTGAGTTGGGTATTTCCCTGTAACTAACATAGCAGAATTCAAAAATTGCATAATAATAAAACACATCCGGCACAGATTATTAGTCGGCTCGATTAATTCATAAATATTTAAAGCACGAAAGAAAAATTACCACCAACGATTTTTTTTTATTTCAGTTGGATCTTTTTTCAACCTCGCTTCTTGCCACCAAAAATGTCCTCGTGTATCTGCCGGGTTTCGCGAAAAATCATATAAATTCAGCGGAAGGATTTCAAAAATTAAATTACAAACCCAAACTTTGATTTCTTTGATCACATATTCAAATTGACAATTCCGCTTAACAAATAACTACTTACCCGTTGAAGCGAAGTGGTTGAAAAATCTTATTCTTCACTTGAAACTTGAATTAATGAATTCTTGATTTCTTCAATTCACGTATAATCTTCAATTCTTGAATTCTTCGAATTTCTTGATTTGATACGAACAACTAAATTACGCTGTCTCTAAATTATCACGCACGGATTGATTGACTAAAAATTTCCACTAATTATCTCTAAAGGGTGACGGCTAGTATAGAGAGAGGGAAGAAGATTTTTTCTTCTTTTCTTTCTAGGAGAGTTATGAAAGTCTATGTCTTGTTATAGGTCAAAGATTCCTTTTATATCTCATGACTTATTGACCAAGACAAACAAAAGACCCCTTATAAATTGGGAATCCTCATGGACGCCCAATGAGGCTTAATAAGCGTCCATTTGGACGCCTTCTTCAAGCCCCGAGATTCTTTTGTTTTAATTAATTTCTTATTCAATTAATAATTTATTATATCCAATAAATAAATCAATTAATTAAATAATCAAATTAATTAGATAAATTAATTCATTAATATATATCCATGGGAAATTAATTAATAATTAATCTTACCCTTATAATTAATTATTTTATCTAATGAATAATTAATTATTTCATCTAATGAATAATTAGTTATTTAATTTATCCAATAAATTAAAACTCCTAGAAGAAAAATAGAAACTCATTTTTCATTTTTCTTTATCAATTCGAGTGGTCCAAAGGATACAACAACGTTGGCCAATAAGACGAGAAAGGTCATGTTCATGGCACAACCGACATTCATAAGCAGTCGAGAAAAGATGAAATTAAGGAATAATACCTCCTCGACTGGAGTGATAGGGTAGGCAGAGTTGACAAAATGTTTGACTAAATTGGTATAGGCAATGTTTGAGCCTTTGCCTTTACCATTTATCCTCAGCCAGTGCTCAACGGCTTCGAGCAGTTGAGGAGCACCTTCTACCAGTTCCCCGGTAGAAATGTGAATACCACTTGGGGATAAGCCAGTAATGAGAGCAACGTCCTTCAAGGTCACCGTTTGGAACCCTCGGGGAAGGACGAAGCAGTTGTAGGCAGGATGCCATTAGTAGGCCAGAGTGTTTGACATGACAAGCTCGAAGGGCAAGATGGGGTAGCAGGCAATTCGAATGAGCCCCAGAATTCGATTCCCATCCCATTTCGTGTGAAATTGGGCCAGTCACTCAAACTATGGGAACACGTCAACCGCGCCAATCCAGCCATTAGTAGGCTTGCTCGAATTATTCCAAGCAAATTCGACAGGCTTGGAAAGAAACAATGGGCTGTCGGCTCCCAAAGCGGGGAAGGTACTCAAAAGATTAGGGTTGCCCGAAGGAGAGGGCTAAAAGGCTTGAGGCTTGAAATGGGGCCCGAGAGCCAAGTGGCAATCGATTCACCCTGTCGCAGGGTAGCCCAAGAAGGGATTTCATGGGTACGTTTAAGGGTAGACACCTTGGCTTCTCGATAGTGCGCCATGAAATCTTGGATGACGGCGTATAAAGCTTGGGCATCCTTGCAATTTTGGTGGGTCTCTCGAGAGACCAAATTGGAAAGGTTGTGAAGATCGAGATTATGGCGAGGAAAGATAAGAATGAAGATAGCTTTCTTTGCTTTTGCTCTCAATAAACGGAAGGAGATGAAAATTTGTAATAATGACAAAAAAGGAAAGCAATGGCATATATATATATATATATATATGGGATAAGCACCTGGCTGTGAAAAGGAGTGCCCTTTCTTTAAAACATAATGATGAATTTGAAAAGGCCGGCATGATCGTGTATCAAGGGAGGACACGTCCATTGTCATTAATTGCAGCCGCCAAAATATCAAAGGTCCCTTAAGAATAGACGGGTCGATTAAAGAAGGACCATGTCATTTAATTCGCCTGAATTTGAAACATTCGCGCACATTAGAAAAAAGACGCGAGTCATTTAATACTAAAAAAATTGATATGTTCGTGCATATCAAAAATATGTCGTTTAATACGCACAAATTCGAAACAGTCGCGTGTATTAGGAGGAACAGATGCGTTATTTAATATACACGAATTCGAAACATTCGCGTACATTAGGGAGGCATTTGTTTACACCTAAAATTAAAATCAAATTGGGCTGATATTCGAATAAGGCCTAGTAAGGGAGGCTTTAGATAAAAGAGGATGGGCCTATATTTAAAGGGGTCCAAAATCGGAACATATGAGTATTCGAAAAAGAGGGTATGGGCCGAATGTAATGGAAGCCCACAATCCAAAGATCCGGAACCAACATAATACCAGAAAATGGGCGCCAAAAATCCAAGAAGTTTGAAGAATGAGTTGAAAGCGGTTATAGAAGCAGTTAAAGACGTGGAGGTTGCAAAGAAACCGGAAAAGGGTAGTGGAGAATATATATGTGTGAGAAGCAAAGAGAGGAACACACAATCAGACAAACTCTGTAATTTTCTTTCATTAGTCATAGCTCTAGTCTTAGCAATCTTTAGGCGTAATTAGGCTTAGTGTAGTTCTAGATTTCGTAGTTAGTAGTGTAGAGTAACATGATAGCAACTTTGTATTCGTACATTCTGTTCTTGTATTGGGAAGAATTCATCGAAGAATTTATGAAGGTATATTTCTATTTAAACTTTTAAGTGTTGATTAATTGCTTGAATGTTAGTGTATCCTTTTTAGTTATTATATGAACTGCATATCGAAAGCAATTAGAAGTCTTAAACCACCATTAGCATACATAAGCAGGGGTTATTAGATAATTTTAAGTTGTGAATTATCAATGGGCTTGGATCGAACACTCGAAATCCTTCCCTAATCTAGTTTGTTTTAATTCCGAAAACAAAAAAGAACTCGTTACTTTCATAAGGATATATAGCTCGATCGGGTTTGAAGCGTAGTAGTTTCGAAGGAAAATATCTTGTCTAAATTAAATTTAGTCGATATTCACAAGATAAGTGTATCAACTCTTATTGTGATATATAGGTTATTCTCTTTGGAGTATAACACCAATCAAATAGCGAATGAAGTGTAATTTGTGGGAACTTTTTCAATGTCAACTCATTAAATATACATAACTCAATCGGGTTTGAACCAGTCCATAATAGTCATGGTTCAAAGTCGCAGTATCGGGGATAATATCGGGGGGTACTGTTCCATATCGGTCGCGGCGTATCGGGATATTATCAGGCGATACGATACAAAAGCATTATACAATGCTCCAAAAATTCTAAAAAAAAATAGTAAAATTAGAGACAAATATAAATGACACAAATTGCTACTTTTTACTACATATTAAAAATATTTGCTATATTAATTGAATCGAACTGAACAAAAAACCAAAATTAATTGTGCCCAAATATATATCATATTTATAGGGGCCAAAAAGAGAATTGTAAGAAATTATCCCCAAAATATATAACACACGCTGAACGGCAGAAGAGAAGATGAAGAAAGCAGAAACCCTCTTTCTCTCTCTCTCCACTTCTCTCACGTCACGTCACCACCACTCACCTCACCTCTCTCATCATCGGATGTCGATAGCTTCCATCGCTGCTGCAACCCGTCTCTGCTGCCGCGCAGGACGCTCCGCCTCCCTCTCTCACAGTCTCAACCGCCAGAAGCTCCGCCGCCGCCGGATACTCCGATATAGTCACTACTCGGTTGATAATATCGGCAATACTCCGATATTATCATGAAATCGCAAATATTGTCGGCCGATATCCGATAATATCGACGATACCATACATTCCTGGTATCGAAGCGTATAGCCGGTTTTTATCAGATCGGACCCCTCCGATCCAGTTATGTATCGGCTGATATCATCGGATATCAACCTATACTTTGAACTATGATAGTAGTAGTGTCGAAGCAAAAAAATTCTTGTCTAAATTCAGTTTAGCCGATACACATGATAGGTGTATTACTTTTATTGTGATAAGTTGTTCTTTCTAGAGTATAGCACCAAGAAAATAGCAAATGGCGTATAATTTATTTATCTTATGACTAACTTGGATATGACCAAACCCAGTCCACGTAGAATTTCCATAATTTATTTATCTTATGACTAACTTGGGTATGACCAAAACCCAGGTCCACGTAGTATTTCTCATCAATTTTGTGTAGGATCATTTACCGGGGACTCGATATTCAAAACGGTATGCTAGGGTTTCCTTTTAAAGACGCAATTACTGATATCAGTACAATTTAAACCATATACTTCAGTTTGATATTTGAAATTTCAGATGAAATTTCAATTTAGAATAGACGACGAGCTGGGTTTTGTGAAACATATAAGGTAAGCTGGGAAAACTTAATTAGTAATTGCATTTTGCACCGTTAACTGAAGGTGTTTTGATAGGATGCACCTTAAAATTTCCTAAAATGACAGAATAGACGCTCTTGGACATCATACCCTCAAAATTTAGCACGAAAATGATTTTGCGGAATATTTTGTACAAGATGGTTGACCAAAACTTCTTCCGTCCACAATTTACGTGTCGTTGAAGGGGGGGAAATGTCGCTGACACGCTAATACCTAACGTGCTTGAATAGAAAGTGCACTAGTCGTGTGTAGTAATAGAAATGGACAATAAGTCCGGGTTGTCAAACCACGGAGACTTGAATTTTAGTTAATGATTTTCGATAACAAAAGAAAGTAAATTAGAGATTTAACTAAAAAGGAAAGTAAAATAAGCTAAAGCGAAGTAAAGAGAAATTAAACTTCCAAGGTGGAGAGGTGACTAAGGCTCATGGTCGGGCACATGTTGCGTATTGCTATCCTAAGATCATTACCAATTCATTAGACATACATTGCTATGGTGAAAGCTCCTAAGGTAAAGAATAACCGATGTCTCGTGATAGACTCCTATACTTAAATGGCGGTTTCCTAAGTATGTCTACCCGAAAATCTAACCACTAAGCATGCATTAAAGAGTTAGAGCTTTCTCGATTAAAATCGAACGACTTCACCCGGGAATCTTTACCTATGTCTAGGGCAATTCCTATTTGGTCGGTGATGTTGTGAAATTCTTGCACCCTAAGTCAATTTTCTCTCGAATAATTCAGCTAGGCATGATATCAAACACATGGTGATCAAGCATATGTAAGACATTCAACCACAAAATCACAACACATAGCAATATACGAATTGAAATGGAAAACAATCTTATTATCACAATACTAACAACATGGCCTTCTCATGGCCCTAGTTCAACAATTTAGCTCATAAAATGCATAAGGAAAAAGCTAAGCATCAGATCCATGTTCATAGACAAAGATGAATGTAAAGCTAAGAAACTCCCTATGTTGAATTGATGATCGAATCTTTAATTGGAAGCTTGAATCTCTTCTTTCCCTTCTCTTTTGCTCTTCTAAAGTGATGAAATGTGAGGTCCTAATCCCAAGAAATCCCCAAAATTCCTTTAAAATTCGAACCCCCCATCTCCAATGCTGAAATTTAGCCTTTATAGCTTGAAAAATGCGTACATCGGCGCCCAGGCGTGGTCGTGCCGATGCCTAGGCGTGGGCAGCAGATTGCTGGACGTCTTTGCTCTTGTCCGGCGCAGCAATCGTATTTCCTTTGTAACTCTCTCCAAAAATCTCCGATTTGGATGATTCAAGTTCCCATGTGAAGCTAAGACATTGATCTACAACTTTGTAGAAGGAACCTTCATCCAATTCGCTCTCCAAATATACAGAAATAGCGCTCAACCGTGGCAAGTGTTACAGAAATGGCGCCCAGGCATGGGTATGATGGCGCCTAGGCACGGGAGTGCGAAGCAAATCTTCGGAATTGGATGTATCAGCGCCTGGGCGTGGTTGGAGGGGCGCTTGGGCGCGGAGGTGCGAAGCAACTTGGCCTAAACTTGTTTTAAACGTCGTTTTTCCGCCCGTTCTTCGATTGTATCCATTTAAGGCCTGAAATCACTTAACGCACGGATTAAATGCACACGTGGCAATAATCAAGCGATAAATGAACCTAAAACATAAACGCAAAGGGGCTTAAAAACACGTAAAAACACCTCTTATCAGTCACAATCTATAAAGAAATGATATTTAAAAAAAGAAAATCATCCTTTTTTCATTACACCTACTTGGATTTATGCTTTTAGAACGAAAAAAATCTGTACAAAAAAGGAAAATCGCAACAAATGCAATTATCTCTGTTGTTCAATGCAAAGAACACGTAACTTTATATGTTACTCGCCAAAACAGCATAATTCAAGGGTGTAAACTGCTAATTATCAAATTTAGTTAAAGGGTTAATAAATATTTGCATGTAAAAGTGTGGGTGAACAACTTGCATTCTCAAATCCAATTTGGACTTCACCTTATTAAAGTGAAAGTATGACAAGAGGGAGAGACAGATAGGAGCACATGCACATGCACATGCATGGAAGACATTGTGAGGAATGAAAAAGAAAGAACTTGGACTTCAGAATGCCACATTGTTTACACTAAAAAATAAAAATGGGTCAGCAAAGTAAAAGACCTAGAAAAGGGTCAACAGCGATTAGTGGGCCCAAAAATTAAAAGCTAAGCCCATTACAATAACAATAGGGCAGGCCCAAAAAAGCCAGAACCAAAGGCAGAATCAGAGAGTCCGACAACTCGGTAACCCGCCAAGGCAAAAGGATTTTGAAAGAGAAGTTAGAAGCAGTTCTCGACGGTTGAAGATGTAGGACCACGATGCACAAATAAAAAACGAAAAGAGGAGAGAGAAGGGCATCATCAAATCAAAGAACAACTTATTTTTCTCTTATCATAGGAGTAGGTGTAGACATAGTTAGGAGTAGTTTGTAGCGTAGATTTGTTCAAGAATTGCTGGATCCGGCTCCCAGAATTTGTACCAGTGTTTCACTCGTTTGTAACTTTTACGAATCGAAGATTTTTATGGAGATATAGATTACATACTTTCAGATTTCAGTATTTGACAGTAATTTGTATCTTGACCTAAGTTTTCTATTCATTATCATCGTTTTAAAAAAGAAAGGTTCTCACGTAGGTACAAAATTATCTTGTGTCAGATGTAAGTATTAGAGAGATAGTTTTTACCTGGACTTAAATTTTTCATTTATAATATTATTGTGTCATCCGAAGACAATACATAACATCTAAAATAATACATTCGATCGAAAGGTTCTCACGTAGGCATAAGATTATCTTGTGTCAGATTTAAGTATCAGAACGATAGTTTTTACCTGTACTTGAATTTTTCTTTCACCGTATTATTGTGTCATTCGAAGACGATAAATATTTTCATCAATTGCGGTCCTAACAACTAAGTTAAACAACACATCGAAGTGTTAAATTCTGAACCACCATCTAGCGTATCGAATTTGAGCGCGGGGGTTGAAAGATAATTCTAAGATAAGAATTATCGCGGGGCTTGGAACACGCAGTTGGATCCACCCTAATCTAGATTGTTTTTTTTACAAAACAAGTTTTGGTGACCACAGTGGGAGTCGGTTTTTTCTTGAAAACTGACGTTTTGAGATTTTCTAGAGATAAAATTCTTGTATGATGTCTGTGGATTCACTCAGAGACGATTTGGTTGACGATTGTGATACTCAACCAGTTGCGAAACATAAAATCAGAGCGGACAAATTGTACGAACAATTTATCCGAATTATGAAATAGACCCTTGCAGGTGCTCGCGAAGATCAAAGAAGAGAATTCGATGATCAGTACCGAGCATTAGCACAGGAGTCAGCCCGAATATTCACTGCAATTGTGCAGGACATCGCGGTAAATGCTCGAGATGGTTTGGCTCGAGAGGTTACTAAAGTAATTACAGAATTAGGAGAAATTTTTAATCAAACATGTGATGTCTTCTCGAGCTTGATAGATACCCAGGTAGCTTCAGCGCTCGAACCCCTAATTAATAGGCATAACATTCTAGTCGAAAAGGTATTCTAATTAATATCAATAGGAACCTGGGATTCAAACCAGGACAGTCAGTCCAAATGAAGTTCCTCTCGTGTATCCTCGAGATACTCGAGCTCAGGAAGGAAGATTCGAGACTGGTCAGTGCTCGAATCAAATCCCTCCTACTTCGAGCCAAGTGCTATTCGAGGAACAGCACTTCTCGAATCCGCACAATGTTGGGGGGCATCCACGTGTGAGTCAGGTGAATGCTTATACAACTCAAGTTATTCCTCAGCCAACAAGACCGAATGTCTCCGTACCATCGAATGTTTCAGAACCAATGCCCGCTGGGTACCCACCTAATATCAATTTTGGAAATCCTGGGCCAAATATTGGTTGTAGTCAGGGATATTACAATGGGACGCAGGGTGCGCCTCAGAATTACCCATATATAGGGTCCTCGAATGCACCTTTTAGCATAGGAAATCAAGGTTTCCCCGCAAACTAAAATTTCCTTTTTATGAATAACAATTTGCAATTCCCATATGTTGGGGGGCAGTACGTGCCTAACAATTGCTTGGGGGGAAATTTGGGATCGCAAGTTCAAGATCCTCGTCAAAATCAAGTGGAAATGGCCATCAAAAGGATATATGGGCCCGGTTTTCGAGGGAACCACCGCTTGATTCCTGGGAAGCCTTATCCAAATTGGGTAGATAGGAATATTCCTTTCCCTAGAACATATAAAATTCCTAACTTTACTTTATTTTCTGGAGAAGACCATGTGTCAGCTCTGGAACATTTGTCCCGATTCACTTGCCAATGCCGAGAGGCAGCAGATCAGGATTATCTTAAACTAAGGTTATTCCCTAGTTCTTTAACCGGGTCAGTGTTTAACTGGTATACGAATTTATCACCTAATTCAATACACACATGGGACGAAATGCAATTTCAGTTCCAAAATCATTTTTGCCCGAACTGAACCAAGCATGACCATGAGTGATTTAGCAAAATAAGGCAGAACCCCGGAGAGTCAATAGAAGAATTCCTAGCCCGATTTAAGAAAGCTAGGATTAAATGTCATTTGAACATCCCCAAATCTGAGTTCGTTCAATTGGCTCAACAAAACATGGCTTTCGATTATAGAATAAAATTCGACGGAATGATGTTTTCTGATTTTAGAGGTCTAGTAGAGAGTGCGGTGAGATACAAAAATATGCTAAGAGAGGAAAGCCAGAGAAAACATCAGGGTTTCAATGCCTTCAAAGTGGGGATTCCATGTGCATTCGAAGATGCCTATGAAATCAATCTGGCAGAATTTGTGAAAGGGCCCCCGTTTCAATGCGGAGCTTTTGAAAGAAAGGACTGTGTAGCTACAAGATCTTTACAGATAAAGAAAGAAAAAGAGTATAGTTTTGATGTAACTAAAACTGAGCGAATATTCGACTGGCTCCTTGCGAACAAAAAACTTAGGCTAAAAGGGAGACATAGGATACCTTTGAAATCAGAGATTAAAGGAAAGCCATACTGTAAATGGCACAATGCTTTTTCACACGAGACAAATGAGTGCATTATGTTTAGGAATTTGATACAAGAAAAATTGGACTCGAAAGACATAATTTTTCCTGACACTCAAAAAATAGATATTGATGAAAATCCATTTCCTGTTCTAAATTTCGAGATTAATACTGTGGACATTAACGAGTTCGAAAATCCTAATTTGAAGGTACGAAAAGAGGCCAAGTTGGTAAACCGATTGTTCAACAGGCTGATCGATGAGGGAGTATTGACATTCCCAAAGGTGAAAGAAGAAGGCTTGGAAGGCATGTGCAAATGGCATATGAATACCCTGCATACTACTGACCAGTGCCAGATTTTCAGGTGATTTGTGGCGAAACAGTATGAGAGAGGTACGATATGCCTGTTAGGAATCGATAAGAGAATTTTGGATTTCGATCAGGATGGAAAGCAGAAGGACTAAGAGGTGGTCGGTGAGACCAAATCGACCGCTCAAGGAAGGGAGGAAAAATCGTACAAAGAGGTACTCGAAACCCCTGCACGAGAGATTGTTTACCAGACACCTGCTAAGGTGGTGACGAATTTAACCCAAATGCAGAAGGTCTTATGTGGACAGTGCGCAGATACCTTACATTGCGAATTAGTAAGGTTCCAAGTTATCTCGAACGATCCGGATTGGATTCCCACATATCAAAGGTAATGGAATAAAAGGCAACGGTACAAAACGAACAACCAAGGGTTTGGAACTATGCCTTACGATAGGTACTTTCGAGGAAGAGGAGGCAGAGGATATGGAAGGTCTGCCTCATCCGGTAGAAATTCACCCTTAGATCGTCTTGGTGGATATCACAGGAATATCGAGAGAAAGAAAGATGACCACCCGAAGGTCATTGCACAGCAAGTAGCTTATTCTCGAGCAGCGGTAGCCCTGGAAATGCAACAAGAGTCGATGATTGCAAATCTCAGGGTTGAAGAAGAGGCTTTGTCAAAAGGGATCTTGAAATAAAAAATAGTCAAGAATCCCAGTGAAGAAGATTTCAAGAAGGATGTTGATCGGTTGAGTGACAAGCTAAGAGAAGCAGCTTTAAAAGGAAAAGGAGTCACAACCGAAGAGGATGAAAAGTTGGGAGATTTTGAGTCAGGAGATGACTTGGATATTCTGCTGGGAGACGCACCATGCGAGGAATCAGCAAACGAAGCTGATTTAAAGGCGAAAGAAGCTTTTTTGGAAAGGATCCTGAAACTCGAGGAGAAGAGAAACATAGATATGGTGACTGTGCTGCTAGCCGAATTCGCCGCCAAAGAATGTATGGATGAGGAAGAGAATACGCTCGAACTCAAATCTAACGAGGAAAAAGGTAACCCGTCTTGTTTTCAAATTCTTAGTGATAAGTCACTCGAAGATAATGGGCACAAAGTTGAAAATTTGGCAAAATTGTTATTTTCAAAAGAGGAAATAGATAATAATCACATGAAACCCTTGTTCATAAAGGCTGAAATTGAGGGCATTCCCATTAATAAGGTATTAGTCGATAATGGGGCCACTATTAATATTTTGCCCGAAAAAACGTTAACAAGGCTGGGCAAAAGCTCGAAAGATTTGGTAGCGGCTGATGTAGTGGTCTACGGATTCTCGGGCCAAGCTACTAAAGTCTTGGGGGTTTTTCCATGACGGATCAAAATAGGAGCCCAGTGTTCCTACTCGGCATTTTTTGTAGTCGAAACAAGTTCATCGTCATTCAATGCTTTGTTACGAAGAGATTGGATACATCAGAATTATTGTATCCCCTCGACCTTACAACAAGTGTTAATTTGTTGGAACGGACACCAATTCGAGATGGTCAAAGCAGAGAAAAATAATTACTTAATCGATACTCAAATTGTTAATGCCAGGTATGAAGCTGGAAAGCTCGAAGGAAGTGATCGGTGGCGATTCACTGGAGAAGCCATAGAAAAGGCGACGCAAGAAGAAGGAAAAGGAATCCGAGAAGAGTCTGCATTCGAGATGGGCTCTAAGTTAGCCGAAATCAAAATAGAACCAATTTAGATTTTGTAGTAAGTTATGAGGAAGGTAGATGTAATTAAGGATAATGTTATTTCAGACATTTTTCAAAGATTAAGTATTGAACGAATAGAATCGAAGTTATGTGCTTACGATCTTGATCATGTTAGTCATGATAAATTTAGTTCGAAATGTTGTCATAATAAAATATGTACGTCAAATTCTCGAGAAACATCTTCTCGTGATCCAATGTATACGACAGGTCCCAAAATAACTAATTCTCGAGATGAATTATGTATGACAGGCTCTCGCAGAAAGGGTATTCATAATGAAGGTTCTCGAAATAATAAACACAGAATAGAGGACCATAATGGAAAGGATATAGCTAACTCTCAAATTGAAAATATCGAACAGGGTATTTTAGAACCAGACGAAGATAGTAGAAAAAATTGTCAGGATCAGTTGGAAGAAGTTAATCTAGGGACAATCGAAAACCCTCGAATAACTTACATAAGTTCAAAGATGACTCAAATGGAGAAAAATGAATTAATCGAAATCTTGCAACAATTCAAAGATTGTTTCGCTTGGGCACATCATGAAATGCTCGGAATTGATATGAATGTAGCTCGACACGAATTACACATTAAACCAGGCTTTAAACCTGTGATACAAGCACCGAGGCTTTTGTCCCCAGATCTAATGGGAGCCATTAAAGAAGAAATAGAAAAGTTGATCGAAGCCAAGTTCATTAGGCCAACTCGATACGTTGAATGGTTGGATAACTTAGTACCGGTAATTAAAAATATGGTAAGGTACGAATATGCATCGACTTTAGAGATTTGAATAAAGCTACACCAAAAGACGAATACCCGATGCCAATGGCTGACGTATTGATCGACGCAGCTGCTAGACATAAGGTGATGTCCTTTATGGATGGTTATTCCGGATATTATCAGTTGAAGATAGCTGAAGCGGATCGGCATAAAACGGCTTTCAGATGTCCAGGATCCATAGGGACATTCGACTGGAGGGTTATGCCGTTTGGTTTAAAAATGCCGGAGCCACTTACCAGAGGACTATGAATTACATTTTCCATGATGTAATCGGGAAGTCCTTGGAAATATACATCGATGATGTAGTGGTTAAAGCTCAAAATCACGAAGAACACAAACAATTTTTGGTCGAGTCGTTCCAACAAATGAGACTTTTTAATTTAAAGACGAATCCTTTGAAGTGCGCTTTCGGAGTGGAAGCTGGAAATTTTCTGGGGTTCTTAATACATCATCGAGGCATTGAAGTAGATAGAAATAAAGCTAAAGCTATTATTGAAGCTAAACCTCCGAAAAACAAAAAGGAACTTCAGAGTTTTTTAGGGTAAGTAAATTTTCTACGAAGGTTTATAGCCAACTTAGCCGGAAAGACAGAAGCTTTTTCCCCTCTGTTACGATTAAAAAATGAGGATGAATTCATATGGGGCGATGAACAAAAAGAAGCGTTTGACGCCATAAAACGATATTTGATTCAGCCTTCGGTGCTGATTCCTCCTCGAAAAGGGAAAAAGTTAAGATTGTATATATCAGCAGCAGAAATGTCAATAGGATGCCTTTTAGTGCAGGAAAATGACAAAGGCTACGAACAAGCTGTGTTTTACTTGAGTAGACTCCTGAATGATGCAGAGAAAAGGTATACTGCAACAGAGAAGTGGTGCCTCAGCCTATATTTTGCCTCTACTAAACTAAGGCATTATTTTGCTGCATACTCTATCGAACTGGTTTTCCCTACCGACGTTATCAAATTTATGATCAATCAGCCTTTGGTTAAAGGTCGATTAAGTAAATGGAGTCTTAGCTTACTCAAGTTTGACTTGATCTATGTACCATAAAAAGCAGTAAAAGGTCAAGTCTTGGCTGATTTTTTCAGCGGAACATCCATCTATGGACAAGGAAACTAGTTTCGAAATTGATATCATCAGCACCGCTCCTTGGATCCTCTATTTCGATGGATCAAGCACTCGAGATAGTGCAGGGGGTCGGGATATATATAATATCTCCCTCTAAACTAATTACTAAAATGTATGCGAAGATTGAAGGTGATTGTACTAACAACAGAGTAGAATATGAAGCTCTTATTTTTGGATAAGAAGTGTTACGAGACATGAAAGCAAAGAATGTGAAAATAAAAGGAGATTCCCAGTTGATAATAAATCAAGTGAAGGGGATATTTAAATGTGTAAGTCCCGTAGCAATAGCCTCTATTGCTCGAATAAACGAGTTATTCAAATGTTTCAAGACAGTTGAAATCTCGTATGTGCCACGGGAAAATAATTAAATATCTAATGATTTAGCTCAATTAGCATCAGGATATAAAATTGATTCAGACATGAATGAGTCAATTATCCAACTCAAACCAAGAGTAGTACTACCTTTCGAGCAAAAGGTAGCTCGAATCCACAAAATAGACATTCTCAAAGAAGAACAAGATTGGCGTTTTGAGATCATTGAATATCTCCAAGACCCAGCTAGAGAAACATTCTCAAATAAGCTAAAATTGATGGCACATCATTATTTTTATGATGGGCAAGAATTATATAGAAAGGACCCTCAAGGGATTTTGTTGAAATGTCTCGACTTAGAGGATGCACTAGTTATAATGGCAGAAACCCACGAAGGGGTGTGTGGAGCCCATCAGTCAGGGCAAAAAATGAGATGGCTGATCCAAAGGTATGGTTTTTACTGGCCAACTATCTTGTGAGATTGTATAAGCGATGCGAAGGGATGTACGCAATGTCAGAAACATGGGAAAATTTTAAGGCAGCCGTCTGTCAGTTTAAATTCCATAATAAAACCTTGGCCATTTTGAGGATGGGCCATGGACATAATCAGAGAAATCAAACTAGCTTCATCCAAGAAGCATAAATAAATCCTGGTAGCCACTAATTATTTTACCAAATGGATTGAGGCTAAACCTTTCGAGAACATAAGTTCAAAACAAGTGGTCGAATTCATTAAGGAGTATATCATCACAAGATTTAGTATTCTAGAAACTATAACCTTCGATCAGGCTAGAGTATTTAATAGCACAGAAGTACTCGAATTTCTGGAGCAGTTTGGAATAAGAATAATAAATTCGACACCTTATTATGCCCAAGCAAATGGCCAAGCTGAATCGTCGAATAAACTAATCAAAAGCTGCATCTCAAAAATGATAAGCCAAAACCCAAGAAATTGGCACGACTTGTTAATCGATGTGATTTGGGCGTTAAGGACAATCAAGAAGGATAGCCTAGGAATATCTCCTTTCCAGTAAGTGTATGGTCATGAGGCAGTAATTCCTTTAGAGATCAATATCAAGTCCAGACGAATACTCGAACAAGCACGACTTTCAGCCGAAGAGTACACGGAAAATATGAATATCGAAAAACTAGATCATGAAATCTTGCAAGTTTAAGCATTGCAACAAATAGAATTTCAAAAGAATAGAATTGAAAGAAGTTATAATAAGAAAGTAAACGCAAGATCCTTCGAAGTAGGGGATCTAGTTTGGAAAATGATTTTACCAGAAGGATCAAAGGATAATTTTTATGGGAAATGGTCATCTAAATGGGAAGGACCATTTCAAATATAGAATAAATTATCTGGAAATGCTTTCGAACTCCAGTGGATGAATGGAGATAGATATGGAAAAGCATTAAACGCGAAATACTTAAAAAAATATACACCAAGTATACGGAAAGAAAACGAAACCATTATATTTAAAAGATTACCCGAAACGGGTAAGAATTTTTACAATAACAAAATATAGAAAGTAACATCACTCGAAAATGTGCTAAGATTGAAGGAAAAATAAAGAACTAGATAAAATATCCAAAGACGAATCAAAAGCATCCCTTTCGAGTACGACAGGTTTCGCTATTTCTTCGAGCTCGAATGATAGAGCAACAATCTGGTCATTCAAAGTTGAGATATTCTCTTTAACTTGGTTGGCTGACTGAACCAAGCGATCCCGTTCGAGTTGGAGATCAGCGATCTGGGCATCGAGAGCAGTAACTCGAGCCATATAGCTATCATAAGAACCCTCTAAGATGGTGACATAGCCACGGAGTTGACTTAGTTGTTGAGCATGATTCAAAGATACTGCTTCGGTAAAAGGGTTGATACCTTGATCCGCTAAAGAGCGGAGGCGAGCAAGGCTCTTCTCGAAAACCTCACGAGCGGTTTTGAACATGGGCAGCCAGGTACTAGCCATCCTCGAAGCCGCTTCATCAAGAAGGAAATGAAGTTCCGACAATAAATGAGGATCATTGAGATTATGCTTTATGTCCATAAGGGCTTCGTTTAAAGCGACTTGAGAAAATACGGTCGGCGCTACATTGTTGAAAGAAAGAAAATCCCGAAGTTAGTATGTCAAACACCAGAATGAAATAGAACATTTTGCATTTCTATGAAGTAAATCTATACCTTCAGTCGGGGTAGCAAGGGCCACGGTAGAGCTTGAAGGTCCAGGGTCCATGACCGGACTAGGTGAGATAGCCAACAGAGAGATATCTTCAACCTCTTCTATTCGTACTGAAGAGGAAAGAGAAGAATCCAGGGTAGGCCGGAATCGTGATCCGAGAGCAAGGTTCGTGCCAATTCTGTGAAAAATAGCGGAGTCCATGACAATGGTGGATATTCCCGCTGTAGTACCAATTGAGAATCGTACCGAAGAAGGTAAACTAGGCACGCCCGGAGGTTCGAGGGACAAGGTTATTCAGGAAAATGAATAATTAGGTCGTTAAAAAATCTTCCTAAACATAAAATGTGTACATGGTAAATTGTCTTACCTGACGAAGGAAATCTTGAGAGGTTGGGAGCAGTGCTCGTGGTAATCTCGGAACTGGGGCCTATTCTCTCAAAAGTGTCACTCGATAAGTTTCCTAGGGAGAAAAACAACATCAAGACAGGGTAGAGTAACAAAAGCCCATTAATGATTATACAACGTGAGAAAATCATAAAGGGGTTAACCGATTCAGGGGAATATATGATACTTTCAAAAAATACCTGAAGAGCGATTTGTTTCAATTGGGTCTTGATGAGTCTCAGGATTAGGTAAAACTTCCTCGAGGACGGGCGAAGTCGGTCGGGGTTCAAAGTTGGGTGAACCCTCTTCAAGAATGGTTTCGAGAACATCGTTGACGCCAGTCACAATAGCCGGCGTCTCCTTTTCGAGATCAGCAGTTCTACTCCAAGAACCTGAATGAGAAATACGAGTAAGCAAGTATTGAATGAAGAGGCAATCTACGAATAAAAAGTTAAGGATAATTGAGTAGTTACTTGATTCACCGGAAGTCCCTCGCGTACGTAAGCGTTTTTTGGATCTGGGTTGAAGAGCATATTGAGCTGCATCGTCGTCATCATTCTCTTCTTCTTCATCAAGTATTCGAGGGGATGCTTCTCGAGAAATAGAGGATGCGGGTTCCCGGATAGTAAGTGCACTTCGTTTTCGAGTGGCGCGGTTGGGGATGGAGAATAACTCAGTTGGGACAGATGAGTCTCAAAGGGCTCGAGACAGTGCCACCTCTTCTCGGACTCGGGGGTTGTCTTGCTCAAACCTCCACCCCGAAGTTAAATCATACGGAAGGATGTAATCATCATCTTGTAAAAAAGAGTATAAGATTGAATCCTAAATATTTTGATCGAAGTTACACTAGTATATGAAAGTTACCTGATTCGATAAAAGATTCAAAAGTTGAGCCATATCCACCGTACCAACACACATTCTGGTGATGTCCGTAATCTGCTTGCGGATGATTGGTCTCGAATAACTACGCCTCAAAACTTTATTCCAAAAGTCCACGAAGCATCTCTCGACTTGCATGATTCTGCAAAAAATGGGAACAAAGCACGGCAGAATCTGGCAAGAAGCTTGACCCCGAATAAGAGCTTCAGCTTTGGCCCTTTGATGATTCGCAATGTAAAATTGCCTACTTGACCAAAGGCGATTCGTGGTACCTAGAAATGGTAGAGAAAAGCAATGGGTTATGCCAAATTGCTGCAAACATATCTACAAAATAAGGACGAGTTAAACAAAACTCGGATATCAGACTTCCTACTCGAAATCAAACATGCTCGAAGGAAGCATGCTCGAAGAGCAATCCACTCGAAATCCAGCATGCTCGAAATCGAACATACTCGAAATCAAGCATAATCGAAATCAAACATGCTCGAAAGAAGCATGCTCGAAATCGATCATGCTTGAGGTAATGAGTATGATCGAAATGGAACATGTTCGAAATAGAATATGCTCGAAGTACAAATGATCTATGTGTTCGAGAAACGTCAAAATGTAACGATTCTAAATTTATAAAGGTTATTATACTTAAAACATGTTGGAATACCTGAGGGTTGTAAACTTCAACTCCGGGGACATTATCTGCATATAATAGGTCTCGGGACGATAAGACAGATCTTCAGTAGGGGTGATCATCTATGGAGGAGTCCAGCGAATCAATCATTCGCATCTAATCGGGTAAAGCAGTATGAGACCAATGATTTTGGGCCTGGTCATGCCTTGTCTCGAAAAAAGGGCACCGTGTGGAAACATAAAGTAGGTTATAAATAGTGCTCAGAACCTCGAGGTACGAAACCTTCTCGAGGGGGATCAACAAATTTATAGTAGCCTCCCCGTAACAAACCCAATTCGAAACTGGCTCGAGTCGGAAATTGGAAGATTTTTTCGAGGATTGTCGATTCTCAGTCGGGATGGATTTTTCGAGTGATGGTACAGTCCTGGTATTTAATAACTCGGGATAATATAGGAAGGACTAACATGTCAATAACCAAATGGGCCAGACAACTTGTGAGAATTTGAAGGGTCACAACTCAAATTAAATATCATACGATAAAAGTGAGATAACACTAGTGGAGTCAGCTCGATGGGTCCCATGGTTACAGCAATATTAGCGGACAAAGTGAGAAAGGTTTTATTCACTACACAACCAGCATTCATAAATAGTTGGGAAAAGATAAAATTCAAAAATAAAACTTCTTCGAAGGGTGTAGGCGAATCATCTCAACCAAGAACTTGATTAAAGCAGTATAAGCAATATTCGCACCTTTTGATTTGCCATGATGTTTTAGCCAAGTTTCTGTGGCTAATAAGAGAGATCTAGAGTTAGACAAAGGCTCACCCGTAGGAAGGGTTGTACCCGTAGGGGAAAGACCAGTAAGTAGAGCAACGTCTTCCAACGTGATTGTTTGAAAACCTCGAGGTAATACAAAACAATTATACGAAGGATGCCAGGAATATGCAAGAGCATCTGTTGTTACCTGCTCGAAAGGGATAACTGGGTAATAAGCTATTCGAATGAGCCCCAGAATTCGGTTATTCTTCCCATTTGTTACGAAGATGATGCAACCTTTCGAACCAAGGATATGCATCGATGGCCCCGATCCACCCATTGATCGGTTTGGTTCTGTTCGTCCAACCATATTTGTTCTCCACCCTAGACTGAAAAAGAGGGGCTTCACCCTCCAAGGAGGGCCTAATACCCAATAAATTGGGAATACCATCCTCAGAAGGTTCGAACTAGGGGTGTAACTTGAGCCGAGCCGGCTCGCGAGCTTAGCTGGCTCGGCTCGAATGAGCTCGAGCCGAGCTTCACGAGCTCGAGCTCGAGCCTCTTTCTCTCTGAAAAAAGCTCGCGAGCCGGCTCGCGAGCTCACTTTATATATATTTTTAATTAATATATATATTAGCTGGAATATAGGGGATTGTCCTTTATTCTTGATAGATTCCCTCCCTTGTCTCCCACTCAGATAACGGGTAGAATTATTATAATATTTATATATTAAAATAATATATAATTTACTAAACTTAAAAATAAAAAACCACCTAATATCTAATACATTTGATAAAGAAACATGAACAACACAACGTTTAACAAAGCAGCAGAAAGTGTAGAACCCCATGCCTTCTTTTCATTTCAAATCGCCACCACAGCTCCCGGCCAATTTCCAGCCTGTAAATGCTAGCAACCACTGGGCACAACCTTCCACAACCAACCATCCATCTTCTGCCTCTGCCAAATTCTGCCGGAAAACCACCGTAGATCTGAGCTGAACCGCATCAAACATCCTTTGTACAAATCTTTGAACCCTCGCCGGCAAGAACCACGTTGTGCGGGACCACCATAACCTCCGCCCGCACATCATCGCCACGCGAAGCCACCACCGCCACCTTCTCTGTAAATGCATTGTTAGTTTTTATTTCTTATTTTTTTTTCTACATATAAACTAGAATGAGTAGCAGCAGTAGATCCAGGCTCGCGAGCTTGGCTTAGGCTCGCGAGCCTGGGCTCGACTCAAGCTCGTGAATTCGAGCTCATGAGCTCGAGCCGAGCTGTTCCTATAGCTTACGAGCTCGAGCTCGAGCTCTCAAAATAAGGCTCGACGAGCTCGAGCTCGAGCCTGGCAAAATAGCCAAGCTCGGCTCGAGCTCGGCTCGATTACACCCCTAGTTCGAACGCCTCGGGTCAAAATCGGGGCCCGAGCCAACATGGTTGATGGATTGACCACGGCGATCGCGGACCCAGGGCGGTATCATATGGGTAGACCCAAGAGTCGAAATCTTCGCATCGCTATAGTAAGTTTTGAAGTTCTTAATGATTTGATAAAGATCTTGGGCGTCTTCACAATCCAAAAGAGTCGCTCGAGCGACTAAACGCGAGATAGCGTGAGGGTTAGACATCCTCGAAGACGATTCGATAAGATTGTCAAGAAAAATGGAAAGAAGAAATTCGAAGAGGAAGATGTGGTGAAGAAGGAGAAAACTTTCAAAAATGAAGGAACAAGATGATGGAGGATTCGAGAGAGAGGAAAAGGTACAGGGTGATAGTGACGGCTAAGAAAAGGGAAGAGATATTTATAGGGTTCTAGGTGTCCGATCACGAAAAGACACTTCTATGCAGAAAAGGAAAAGAGAAATTTCAATCGTTTTTTACCCGCCTAAAAATACGAAGAGGCTCTTGCAGAAAGAAAACGCAAGTTAAAAAAGGTTTAAAAGCCTGATCACGAAAAGGTACCGAAAAAAAGAACGGACATGTTTCTCATATCGGTATTAAAGATAAAAGATGTCTGGGAAGATGACCTTTCGAATAGCGGACACGATCTCCTGATACGAAACATAACCAGGAGACATGTGTCTTAATGTACATGAACTCGAAACGTTCACGTACATTAGGGGGGCATTTGTTTACACTAAAAAATAAAAATGGGTCAGCAAAGTCAAAGACCTAGAAAAGGGTCAACAGCGATTAGTGGGCCTAAAAATTAAAGGCTAAGCCCATTACAATAATAATAGGACAGGCCCAAAGAAGCCAGAACCGAAGGCAGAATCAGAGAGTCCGACAACTCGGTAACCCGCCAAGGCAAAAGGATTTTGAAAGAGAAGTTAGAAGCAGTTCTCGACGGTTGAAGATGTAGGACCACGATGCACAAATAAAAAACGAAAAGAGGAGAGAGAAGGGTATCATCAAATCAAAGAACAACTTATTTTTCTCTTATCATAGGAGTAGGTTTAGACATAGTTAGGAGTAGTTTGTAGCGTAGATTTTTTCAAGAATTGCTGGATCCAGCTCCCGGAGTTTGTACCAGTGTTTCACTCGTTTGTAACTTTTACAAATCGAAGACTTTTATGGAGGTATAGATTACATGCTTTCAGATTTCAGTATTTGACAGTAATTTGTATCTTGACCTAAGTCTTCTATTCATTATCATCGTTTTGAAAAAGAAAGGTTCTCACGTAGGTACAAAATTATCTTATGTCAGATTTAAGTATCAGAGAGATAGTTTTTACCTGAACTTGAATTTTTCTTTTATAATATTCTTGTGTCATCCGAAGACGATACATAACATCTAAAATAATACATTCGATCGAAAGGTTCTCACGTAGGCATAAGATTATCTTGTGTCAGATTTAAGTATCAGAAAGATAGTTTTTACCTGTACTTGAATTTTTCTTTCACCGTATTATTGTGTCATTCGAAGACGATAAATATTTTCATCAACTGCGGTCCTAACAACTAAGTTAAACAACACATCGAAGTGTTAAATTCTGAACCACCATCTAGCGTATCGAATTTGAGCGCGGGGGTTGAAAGATAATTCTAAGATAAGAATTATCGCGGGGCTTGGAACACGCAGTTGGATCTACCCTAATCTTGATTGTTTTTTTTACAAAACACACATAAAACTTGAAAATAAAGGGCAAATACATACAATAGATAATGATGATTGTGACTAGGATTTGGTACATCATCAAATGAAGGTTATCTAAAATCAGTAATATTTATATAAAATATTAAAGGAATATATTTCTCACCTGATATTGGAAATGGATGTGGCAGAAGCAATCTCTATAAGTTTCAAAAATGATGTTTCATCTCTTCTCTAACTTCATAAATGCACAAGTGTTTAAAAAAAAAGGAAAAAAAGCATTTTTAGTCTAATAACTTTGGCTTTTTTCCAATTTTAGTCCCATTATTCTCACAATAACTTTTAATTTTTCTCACATTTGGTCCCATTGAAGGATTCCATTAACGGTCATGTGATACCCCTATTTTCGAGTCTTGTGGTCCCTTTCATATTATTCGAACGCTCAAGCAGATATCAATACATGGGAGTTGTAACACTCTCTATTCTCAGCTCCTTATTCCGTAGAGACGAAGGTAAGAATTATAATTACCGTTAATTAGATTTTTGTAATTTCTTCCATTTTTATGTTTCGGGCTCCACACAATATTTTATTCTTCCGCCATATAACGAATCTTACGCTCGAACTATATGTTAAATAGGCTAGTAGCTTTTACACATCTTTGTTGAATAGTTGATGCATCATATCATTTTATGTATAATTTCACCTTCATCATTATATGTTGTGAATATTTTAACATATCCATATCTACATATATAAATATAAACACATGTAAACACACGCATACCTATATATATACATATATATATATATATCCTCCCATGCACAAATAATGAGAAGGAGACCAATAGGTGGCAAACTAATAAAATTCCAGCATGCTTGCTTTCAAACGTGCCACATTGTAGTTAGGTAAAGAGCATTCAACCATTCCTTGTAGTTAGGCAAAGAGCATTCAGCTATTTATACACTCCCTTCATCACCTTCATTCTGGAAATTCCCCTCAAAAGAACAGCTCTTTAGTTCTCTCAAAAGACAAGAAGTTGAGTAAAGAAATTCAGCAATTCCCGTGTAGAAATCCCAGCCCTATCAGTTTTGTTCTTCTCAAGCTTTGAGGTAGCAAATGACCTCCGAATTCAGACTTCTTTAGCTCAAATTAATCCTAAGAGGACGAGGAAGAAATCTATAAAGTCATATTTTGCAAATTGACTCTTTAAAGTTCCATAAACCACCGCCGAATCACTACTACAGGTGCTGTATTTGCAATACCTGAAACTTCACCTCATGTTCTTGTAGTCAGAGACCATGGTTCCGGTTGTTTGATCATGCATGCAATCCCACCATTGGAAAGCTCTTTTCGTCTAGATGATGTCACTGGTGAGTTTTTCTGGTTTTGGTTAAGGAAATAAGCAAGAATTGTCAATCAAATAATCACTGGCACTGCATCATTTTCAGCCCAGAATCTGTCTCCCATTTTGCTTTCCCCTGAAATGTTGCTTATGATGGTTCAATTACTTATCCAAGACCACCTGTAGAATCCTTGTTAAGTGTAGATAAGTTTACTTGAGTATTTTGTTGAAGAACTCTTGGTTAAATGTCCAGAAATCACCATGGAAATATCATTGCCAGTAACAAGCCTCCAATTTCAGAAATGTTCATTCGATTGTGTTGCCCATAAAACATCATTACCCTATTTTGATTGTACATGCAATACCACCAATAGAAATCTTATTGAGTCTAGATGCTTGTAAAGCTAAGTTTCTCTGAAATTCAGTTTATAGACAGTCAAGAAACAGTACCTCAAGATCACCACCAGTGCCCTGTTTCGATTTCCAGAAACGGCCACCCACTTTGTTTTGACCAAAAATGGAATTACCCATGTCGGATTGCACATGAAAGACTACCATTGGAAAGCCATGTGAGTGTAGATAACTATAGGCAGAGGATTTGACAAATTCGAGGCTGAAATGGGTTTGGAAATTGGAGTTGTCTACAAGATGGCAAGATGTGCGTGATATTGGCAGTTTTGGGAGATCAACCTTAAAGGCCCGATTCACCCTTTTCTCTAGTGGAATTGAGATGAAACTTATATGGTGATAAAGATGATATTGTTATGAATCTGTGGATATGAGTTTCATGTTGGTATAATGGTAAATGGATGGACAAAGAATGGTAACGATGAGGACGACGGATGCGCACAGTGTCGTTATCTCTTGCCTTTGTGTTCGTGGCTTAGAAGTAAAGTGTGACAGAAATTTTATGGTATATTGCTAGATGAATAAGCGTTGGGTAAGATATATTTCCTTGACTATTGATTATTCGATATTAACCTTATCGTATTTGGTTATTATCAATCGAGTTGATATTATGATCATATAGATGAGTGCAGTTACTTGGAATAGGAATTGCACGTACGAGATAGGTGGAGCATCACTCGAGTTCTCGACTTAAGCTTGGTATTCGATTGGACGAGGTGAGTTGCCTCTCAAAATTATAGTTATATGTCTTTCAAAACTGGAAGGAATACGTCATATATATATATATGTACTTTCAACATGCTTTGAATACTTGACATGAAAATGGGTTTCAACACTTCCGAATCAAATTCAGAACTCATTTTACATCCTGCATGAATGTTTTCAAACACGTATCTTGCAAAAGTAATTTTCAGGCATGTTTTGTGAAAATGAATTCGAGGAAAACATTCTTTTAAGGAAATTCTGAAAAACTATTTGTCGATTAAATATTTCATCGTGAGCTAAAATGCTTCATTGCATCATTCGTGACATACGTGATTGCATACTTATTTCAGATGCATAATTTATACAAGAATGATTTCGAAATAAACATCGGTTTTATGATTTTTGTGAAATTACTCCATCATTGGTCTTGTATCGTGATCATTTGTCGTGATGGTGTTCTTGTGACGTGTTGCATCTGACGTGGTTGTGTTGGGCCCAAGGTCGGGCGATGGATAGGGCAGGGTTCGGCCGGTCAAGCATGGGCTTGCGGTCTTAAACAGTTCCCGCTATTCACGTCCAGATCCATGCACCTAGGACGGAGTGCTCTGAGGGTGCATGGGTCATTTATCGTGTGGCATACTCCGGATATGACCAAATCGGGCATCGCGAGCCTGCGTGGGGAGGTATAAGGTGATGTCTTTTAAGCCGCGTGTTCAGGGGCGATAAGGAAGAAGCAGCGGGACCCAAAGTGCTATGGGTAAATCATCGGACGCGATGGTATTTCTAACATGGCCCCCTACTGCTTAAGCGTGACGTGTACATGTTACTTAAACATGTCTTGTACGTGATACTTGCATTGAACTACATGCTTTTTTTTAAAATGCATGTTTTGAAACTTAAATGTCATGCCACCAATTGTTCCAGCTTTATCATGAACGTAATTTTTTCCAAGCATGTTTTCAATAATATTTGACAAAATCTCATCGTGCATATACTAAGACCTTTGTCTCATACTAGCTATTGCTTAATTGTTACTATGATTACAAATTGCTTTTCTTATTTAGGATTTCAATGATCCTTTGAAAATCAACAAAAACTATTATTAGTTTTCCCTCACTAATTTATCATTTGGGTCTAAAAACTATTTTAAGCAACTTGCACACAAGCACTGGCACTCACTAAGCCTTTGCTTACGTATTTTGTTTCATTCCTTCCTTCCAGCTGTAGGTGAGTTGAGCAGTGAGACTAGTTTGGAGGATAACAGGAATAGACATGGACGATCCAAGAGGTAAAAACTGGTAGTTTTATTCGAGGATATTATGTTACTTCGTGATGCGGATGATAGTTTCAGGAGTAGGACCCTAAGATACATTGATAAAATTGGGTCCATGTTTTGAATTGGAACTACAGCTACGATAGACTCATGTATTCAAGTTGGGTCTTTTATGACCAAATTTTGGGGCGTGACAGGTCAACTACGTTAGTCAACATTTTAACTGAATTTTTTGGCTGAATTCGTGCATGAATTACGTGTCACTCACGCACAAAATCTCCTCAAAGAACCGGTTAAAATATTGATTAACGGAGTTGACCATTAAGTATTGGACGGAATCCTTCAATGTGACCAAATATGAGAAAAACTGAAAGTTATGGAATATAATGTGAGAATCTCATAACGAAAACGTAAAGTCATGGGACCAAAATCGAAAAAGGCCAAACATATGAGACCAAAATGTAATTTTCCCTAAAAAAAAATTAAAAATGTAAAGCAACATGACTTATATATGCATAGCAGCATAGGTGAGATATTATTTTATAATAGAAAATCTGAAATGATAGCACCTGCGTCCATTGGCTATAAAGAGAGATGCCTCGTGTTCTATATCATCGCTCCCATTTAACTTGATAACATTTTATAAATTGTGAATTAAAGACATGACAACATTGGTAGTAGGGGTGTAACTTGAGTCGAGCCGGCTCGCAAGCTTAGCTGGCTCTGCTCGAATGAGCTCGAGCTCGAGCTCGAGCCTATTTCCTTCGCGAGCTTTTCGATTTTTTATATATATTTATTTTTATATTATAAATATTAATTATATATATTAATAATTTTTTTTAAATGTCAATAGTCAATAGTTGGGTATTGACTGTTGACCCATCAGCGATCACAAGTTATTCATTATTTTTTTATAATATTAATTATATTAATAATTTAATAAAATATCAAAAGCCAATTCAGGCTCAAGCTCGCGAGTTTGGGCTCGTGTCGAGCTCGAGCTCCTCAAAGTCGAGCTTGAGCTCGGCTCGTTTACACCCCTAATTGGGAGTTAGTAATTTCCTACCCAGGTTGTTCCAAGAGTCTCCACCAGTTGAACTGCACCCAAGAGTCTCCGCCAGTTGAGCTGCACCCAGTAGACTCGGGTAGTCTTGGCATCGCGACATTACACCGTACCAATGTGATTGAACTATAATATCATTAATTAATCAAGATGGTAATTTTAAGAAGGGGTTGGAGGGGAAGGGGGAATCATTTGATCGATATTGAATTTAAACCTTTATTGGTTCAAAAGCCAAAAACAAACATATTATGCAATAATATATGGAACAAATGATATGAACTATTTTGAATTCCACTGGGCCAAACTCTCAAACTTATCCCCTCTTGCTCTACATCAACAAAATATGTCATTTTTCACGTCAAGATATACAGAATGTAGCTTATAACCAACTCTTAGGTGAAACTGCTCAAACCTTAAAAGTGAAAACTATCACAGCAAACATAGCAAAAGGAGAAATCATTACATATAGAACACCTTTCAAACGAGAACTGAAAAAAAAGGGTGGGAACGACTGCTCAGAGACACGATGTAGCTATAGTAACAATGTCTAGAAATCATAATGTACCAAACAAGCTTCAAACAAAGTCCAAATTAGCAACATAAAACACCCGGAATCTAAAACATAGGTGAATCTTTTAATATGGAATCATGCTACAAATAGATTTACATAGTAATTCATAGTACTACATAGCCTGTTCTTGGGATCCTCCTGCATTTTTCTGAAAATTTTAGAACATTCAAGAAATAGCTACCAGGCCCAGCTCTCTATACAAAACAATACTACGACAAAGCCAATGTTTCAAGTTTTACTACGACAAAGCCAATGTTTCAAGTTTTTAACACCACATTGCATGATAAATCATCGATACAGAAACAAAAGTAAAAATAACAGCAGTAGATAATAGTGACATATATAAAGTGGATTGTGTAGCATCACTTCCATTTCTTGAACCTCATGAACTTAGGCCTCATGCTATGCTTCCAACGTTTGCCAAACTTGCCATGTTTGTACTTCCCGTGATTATATTTAGGCTTGAAACCGTGTCCAAGGCGGTGTGCCCCGTAAGCAGCAGCAGCTCCAGCTAGGACTCCTCCCATGATACCTCCAGCTAGGGCTCCTCCCATTCCCATCCCATGCCCTGCATTTTTTATTAAAAACATTTATAAGTTAAATTAATCAATGCATCTCAAAAGAATGCTCTAACTAAATTCATGCAAGTGTTTTGATTGCTGAAACTGGTAATGAACAAGATGTAAACACAGAGAATACAAATAAGGGGAGAAAACAATTTTTTTAAGAGGAAGTTAGGCGTCAATGCCAAAAAATACTCTTGTTTGAAAATTTACAAGCATGTTCCTTTTCACTAATGAAAATTCGAAAAAGTAAATGTTCCAATTAAAATGACTCTCTACCCTCACTTGGTCCGCGACAAAAAAATATGCAAGAATTACAGATGTTATAAAATAGTTAGAAACTTTTCCTCTGAGTATAAATGGAGGTCTATCTAACATTATAAAAGGAAGTTATTGTAACTCAAGATATGCCCAACACGGGTGAATTAGGTTATTAAAAATTGTGCTAAAACGCACAGCGGAATTGATAAGTACCAAAGGGTAAAACTGAAAAATACTTATATTGAAATAACGATTGAAACTTAAAAGTTCCAGAACAAGATCCAGATGAAAATTTATTACAAAACACAAAGAAAAAGATAAGTGCTGAAAGATTTCAGACACTACAACTACTAACGGGACAAAACACACTAGATTATGAAGAAGTGAGCTTTTCTCTACTATACCCTAGGAACAAAAGGGCAGAACCAAAAGGTTAATCCTCAACTACGACTCCAACTGGGAATTATGAGAGACTTGACTCAAAAACACTTCTTGATCACTCGTGTTTTTCACTCCGAATTCCAACCACTAACTGGTACTGCTCCTTCCTTACTGGAACTTGGCGGAGAAGGTACCTATGAACAAGAACGAATTGATATTAATAATGTGCTTGTTGAATTTGTTCTTTTTGTCAGAGAATGAGTAAAGTATATATATAGATGAACTATAAAGCATAATAAAGGAAAGAGAATAAAGTTTAACCACTCTTTCCATCATGATGAAGCAAACAACTACTTACTAAAGATGAGTAAGGAAAATAATCAACCTTAATTGATTGAGTAGAATCCGTAAATAAATAAGGAAGATAAAAAAAGGATTATTTCCATGTATTATAGTCAATGATTACTTTCCTTTTGTCTAAAGATATTCTTGTTAAGGTAAGCTTAATAAAATTAATGAAACAACTGATATGGAGAGATATAAAAATAGGAAGCCATAAAATAAAGCAAGATTATATGAAAGAGAAAAGATAATCAATTGTGCACACTTCCCTTTAGGAGATGGAAAACGCAAGATATTTGTCACCAAATCTGCACAAGAAAAAAGGTGATTATTACCAATTAAATAAGCTAATTTGTCATCCTCAAAATCAATGGAATGTAAGACCAAAAAGGTCAACAAGGTCCACTGATGTGCCTACAATCTTAAGCTCTTACCATCCCATGGTACTAGACTGACACTCTCATTTCAGAGATAATATTATACAAGTGTTCTAAGTCTTTATTTATCCATTAAAAACTTCATTTTTACTTGCGAACTTGTTTTAGTAATCAAGATCGATCTCTCTAGTGCCACTCTTCCTATCCCATAGAAAATCGAGGGATCGCACTGAAAACATGGACAAAATGTTTTACACAACTTATAGATGCAGATAAGATTTAAGTGAAAACTAAATAATGTCTTTACTAATAATATCAAAATAAGTTAATTACAAGATAGATGCCCTATCATTCTATCCTCTATGGCATCTGAGGGCATAATCCTAACAATCTCCCACTTGCACTTAATCCCACTCATTGTGGTATCTTATACCCATCTCTTCCAGGCGTCGGTCCAGAACAACCTGAGGTAGTGGTTTCGTGAACGGGTCAGCTATATTGTCAGCTGAGGCTATTTTTTGCACAGCAATCTCTCATCTGCCAATGATCTCTCTGATGATGTGAAATCTTCTCTCAATGTGTTTAGAATTGTTATGAGACCTTGGTTCCTTAGCTTACGCTATTGCTCCATTGTTATCACAATAAAGTGGCAACGGGAGCTGTGAACTAGGAACCACTTCAAGTTCTCCAAGGAACTTTCTCATCCAAACAGCTTCTTTGGCTGCCTCTGAGGCTGCCACATATTCAGCTTCAGTGGTGGAATCCGCGGTTGTACTTTGTTTGGAACTTTTCTAAGACACCGTCCCACCATTAAGCGTGAAAACAAACCCTGAAGTGGATTTACGGTCATCGACATCAGACTGGAAATCCGAGTCAGTGTAACCTTCCAGCTTCAGGTCTCCACCTCCATAGATGAGAATCATATCCATAGTTTTTGAGATACTTCAGAATTTTCTTCACAACTATCCAATGTTCCTTTCCCGGGTTTGCCTGAAATCGACTCACCACACTTACAGCATAGGTAATGTCGGGTCTCGTACACAACAATGCATACATCAGGCTACCAACTGTAGAAGCATAGGGTACATTATTCATCTCCTCTCTACATTCCTCACTTTGAAGACACATAGATTTGGACAAGTGTACTCCATGCCTCATGGGAAGAAACCTTTTCTTAGAATTATCCATCCTAAACCTCTTTAGGACCTTTTCTAAGTAAAGGGCTTGGGAGAGACCTATCATTCTGTTCATTCTATCTTTATAGATACAAATTCCTAGAATGTAAGTCGTTTCTCCCAAGTCTTTCATGGAAAATGTACTCGAAAGCCATTTCTTGACAGTAGTGAGCATTCCCACATCATTTCCTTTAAGTAGAATGTCATCCACATATAGTACTAAGAACAAGATTTTTTTCCCACTAGTCTTCTTGTAGACACAGGGTTCATATTCGTTCTCGATGAAGCCATATCCCTTTACTATTTCATCAAAACGGAGATTCCAGCTTCTAGATGCTTGCTTGAGACCATATATGGACCTCTCAAGTTTGCATACTTTATGGATATTGGTCTCGGATACAAAACCCTTTGGCTGTTCCATATAGATATCCTTTTCGAGGAATCCATTTAGGAAAGTCGTTTTGACATCCATCTGCCATATCTCATAATCTAAGTATGCAGCTATGGATAACAGTATTCTGATGGACTTAATCATGGCCATGGGCGAAAAGATTTCTTGATAGTCAATTCCTTCTCTTTGACTATATCCTTTCGCTACGAGCCTGGCTTTAAAGGTGTCAACCTTGCCATCGCTACCTATATTTCTTTTGTAGATCCGTTTACATCCTATGGGTTTGGTACCTTCAGGACGATCTACCAAAGTCCAGACTTGGTTCGATTGCATAGAGTCCATCTCGGTTTCTATCGCTTCTCGCCATCTTGAAGCGTCGACATCCACCATCGCTTGATCATTGCTACAAGGATCATCTTCATGACCGTCTTGTACTACAGTGTAAAGCACAGGCTCCCCCTGCAGTAGATACCCATACCTCTCAGGTACATGTGGTATTCTACCAGATCCACGTGGTTGTTGTGCTACTATTGGGTTAGGCCTTGGTTCCTGGACAGATGTTTCAGATGGATTTTTGTTTTGTTCTTCTGGAACAATCTTTCTACCTTTGCCCCCTTCCAAGATGAATTCATCTTCTAGGAAGTGGGCTTGTAGGGCCACAATGATTCTCTGATCATCATGTAGATAAAAGAAGAATCCCATGAAATCTTCAGGATAACCAATGAAACGTCCCATGAGGGATCTTCTTTCTAATTTCTCCACTTTAGTCTTCTTGACATAAGCAGGACGTTCCCAAATCTTAATATAATTAAGACTTGGTTTTCTATTATTCCACATCTCATGCGGAGTTTTACGAACGAATTTGGAGGGACATCTGTTCAATATATAAGCAGCAGTAAGGAGCGCGTGTTCCCACAACAAAATGGGTAAATCAGTGTAACTAAGCATGGAACGAACTATGTCTAACAGAGTTCGGTTCCTTCGCTCGGCTACTCCATTTAGTTGAGGGATTGCTGGTGGTGTTAGTTGTAACATTATTCCTATTTCTCTAAGGAATTCATCAAATTCGGCACTCATATATTCTCCTCCACGATCCGATCGCAGATTTTTTATATTCTGCCCAGTTTGATTTTCTACCAAAGCTTTGAGTTCTTTAAACCTTTCAAAGGATTCAGACTTTTGCTTCATCAGATACACTAGACCATATCTTAAATGATTGTCTGTGAAAGTGATGAAGTAGTAGAAACCCCCATGAGCCATTTCTCCAAATGGTCCGCAAACGTCGGTGTGCACTATTACTAAGACTTGAGTGGCTCTTTCAAAAGTCCCGGTGAAGGGTGATCTAGCCATCTTGCCTAAGAGACATGATTCACATGTTAGATAGGGATCCGACCCTAGTGAGCTTAAAAGCCCATCTTTTTCCATTTTGTGGATCTTGTGATCTCCAGCATGGCATAGTCTTAGATGTCATTTGAGTCTTAAGTTAGCTTCTTGCCTACCACGTTTATTAGTTACAACATTCACATCAGATGAATTACAGACATTTAAATCATACAAACCATTAACTAAAGAAGCATTGCCAACTAATTTATTTCCATAATAAATGTCGCAATTTAATTTAGAAAAACGAAATGTATATCCAATCTTAACTAAGATAGGAATAAAAACAATGTTCTTAAGCCCCTTGGGCAAAACTAAAATATTATCTAAAAACAATATCCAGAATTCAAATATAAAGAAGTAAATCCAATTCTAGTAGCTGCGATGCTTTCCCCGCTGCCTACTTTGATCATCATTTTTTCTCGCCCTAGCTTTCTACTTCTCTGCAGATCCTGTTCCAAACAACACACATGACCACTAGCCCCTGAGTCCAGAATCCATGAAGTAGAAAAAACGGTCATGGAACAATTAGTTTAAAAAATAAACAGTTCCATACGTTTTGCGCCTTTGCCTAATTTAGGACAGTTCCTCTTCCAGTGGCCAAGTTCACTGCACTCAAGACATCTGTCCATCTTCTTAGGTCCTTTGATCTTATAAAACCCTTGAGCCTTTCCCTTACCCTTCTGAACACCCCCTTCAGCTCCAAGCTTGCCAAACTGCTTCTTGTTCTTCTTCTGCTTAGACTTAGACTTTTTAGGTCCAGAAGAAATGACCAAGGCAGTTGCCTTTCCCTTTGGTTTTATTTGAGATTGTGCAGTAACCAACTTGTTCATTACTCCAGCTAAATTGCACTCTATCTCATTGCAGTTAAAGTTAACCACAAATTGAGAGAAGGAATCAGGAAGAGACTGCAAGATTAAGTAAGTTTGAAGGGTGGCATTCATGGTGAAGTTGAGAGCTTCCAATTTCTCAATCCTCGAAATCATTTTGAGGACATGATCACCAACCTTCTCACTTTCTTTCATCTTGGCTCCGAAGAGTTGTTTCGATATCTCATATCGTGCAGTTCGACTATGCTCACCATGGAGCTCTACCAGGTGAGATAGGATAGCTCTTGCAGTGGGCATCTTATCATGTGACCTTTGAAGTTCATTGATCATAGATCCCAGCATGTATCCTCTCAGCTTGATGTCGTCCTTGACCCATTTTTCATGGGCTTGGACCTCTTCCTCACTAGCACGTGTTCTAGCAGGAGTCGCAGGGATATCAACCTCCAAGACGTATCCCAGAGATTCCATATTGAGGACAATCCTCAAATTTCTATGCTAGTCCACATAATTGGGCCCAGTAAGAGTATTTTTTTCGAGTAGCATTGAAAGTGGGTTTGTCATTTTGAGAGAGATTAACAAGAAAATAATTGTAGAAATAAACCAGATTAAATTAGATTACTTGTATTTGACTTAACCAAGAAAAATTAAGGACTTAAAATTTATCTTGGTTCTCATTGCATTTTTCGAATCCCACACTCCCATGTGAAAATCGAGAATCATCATTGGCATTGATTCCACAGCGGGTATTGAGGTCCTCAATCAATTACGTGGGTTGCAACCTAACCGATTTCTAGCCCATTAATTAATTGAAGTGATGTCTAACATCACTTATCCAATAAATATATTCTATATTCAAATATTCAAGTAATTTCCAAATTGAGAAAAAATTAATAATATTTAATCCACAAATTAATTATTAATCTCCAAGAAAAATAATTAATTATTCTAATTAAATATTTTGTTCCAATTAATCTTATTGTGCTCGATTTCATCAAACCCAAGTTACCATCCTTTTGGTCTGCTTGAATTAATTCAATTGGCCTCGAATTAATTAATTAGTAAAAACATGCACAATATATTAATTTCTATTGGGCTAGTTTTAATTAACATCCAAATCACATATCCAATGGCCCATTTGAAATCAATTAAATTAAGCCCAAACTAATTAATAAGTCAAAATTGATTAAATTTCTTGTTGGGTTTAATTTAAATAATACCGGGTCATCATTCTGACTCACCCGGATAATTAAATTAACCCAAATCCAGATTCCAATTTTAACCCAATACATAGTCCATTTACCGACCCGGATCCCAGACCCAAATCAGCGGGTCGTGTGTCGGAACACACGATCCGTCGGGCCGTGTGGATGTGTGGCCGTGTGGCGTGAAAATGTGCAGCGTGCAACATCACGCTGCGCGCACTGTTCCCGTTTTTCCTCATTTCTTGATTTTTTACATAATCACAAAAATTCCCATATTTACAATAAATATAAAAAATCAAAACCTATGCTTAAAACAATAAAAATGCAGATTTAATTAACACATAATCGCATGCTTCAAAAACACATATTATGCATATCATACATCACATAAACACAATTAAATATGCGAATCAGAGATTGACTATGATACCACTGTCGGGTTTCGAGAAAAATTATATAAACGCAGCGGAAGAATTTCAAAAATTAAATTACAAACCCAAACTTTGATTTCTTTGATCACATATTCAAATTGACAATTCCGCTTAACGAATAACTACTTACCCGTTGAAGCGAAGCGGTTGAAAAATCTTATTCTTCACTTGAAACTTGAATTGATGAATTCTTGATTTCTTCAATCCACGTATAATCTTCAATTTTTGAATTCTTCGAATTTCTTGAATTTGATTCGAACAACAAAATTACGCTGTCTCTAAATTATCACGCACAGATTGATTGACGAAAAATTCCCACTAACTATGTCTAAGGGTAGACGGCTAGTATAGAGAGAGGGAGGAGGATTTCTTCTTCTTTTCTTTCTAGGAGAGTTATGAAAGTCTATGTCTTATTCTAGGTCAAAAACTCTTTTTATATCTCATGACTTATTGACCAAGACAAACAAAAGACCCCTTGTAAATTGGGAATCCTCATGGACGCCCAATGAGGCTTAATGGACGCCTTCTTCAAGCCCGGGATTCTTTTGTTTTAATTAATTTCTTATTCAATTAATAATTTATTATATCCAATAAATAAATCAGTTAATTAGATAAATTAATTCATTAATATATTTCCATAGGAAATTAATTAATAATTAATCTTACCCTTATAATTAATTATTTTACAATTAATTATTTAATTTATCCAATAAATTAAAACTCCTAGAAGAAAAATAGAAACTCCTTTTTCATTTTTCTTTATCAATCCTTTTAGCGCGACTCTTCAGGTTCGTTTCGTTTGGCACTGAGAGAAAATCAAAGGAAGTGGGTAACACCTAGCCAGTCACGTGGCCCACTTCGTAGCCCAAATGAAATCGAATGATTGGATCATTCCACAACCTTCCAATCGTAAATACCGTATAAGTATAAACCCTTTGTTTGTGTACCCCAGTCAAGTGAGAGTCATGATTATGTCCAACTCACTGGACTTGACCATATGTATTATTTATAATAATACGAGATCATTGAGATTGATTTAATGCCTAGCACAATCGTCTTTTTTTGCTTTGACCAAAGACTTTGATCTCTATTTATCTATAATCACATAGGGTACTTTCTCATTCACTTATGAGAGAACAAATCCCATTTAGATATCAGCTAAGACTACTATTTGTCCATTAAGCAACATTTTGAGGTCGACCCCACCAATGGGTGATTGGGTCTAACTACTCTAATGAAATATTTGACGTCACAAATGCATCTTCAACATGATATTTCAGGTTATAGGTTCACTGATACCCATTACACATAATCAGTTTTGTCATTGACAGTCACAGAGTGAAAACCCATGTGACAGAACTGATGCGAGTCGTGTTTGAGCATATAAGTTCCACTGATGTGCCTACAATCTTAAGCTCTTACCATCACATTGTACTAGACTGGCACTCCTATGTCAGAGATAAGATTGTACAAGTGTTCTAAGTCTTTATTTGTCCATTAAAGGCTTCGTTTTTACTTGCGAACTTGTTTTAGTAATCAAGGTCGATCTCTTTAGTGCCACTCTTCCTATCCCATAGGAAGTAGAGGGATCGCACTGAAAACATAGACAAAACGTTTTACACTACTTTTAAATGCAGATAAGATTTAAGTGAAAACTAAATAATGCCTTTATTAATAATATCGGAATAAGTTAATTACAAGATAGATGCCCTATCATTCTATCCTCTATGGCATCTGAGGGCATAATCCTAACAGTATCTCCCAGTAAAGTTCCTCAATCGCCGTGCCTCTAAGAGTATCCACATCTCCTCGAATCTTCAATTGCTATATTCTAGGTGCTAGCCAATAGACAAATCTAGAATTAACTTTCTAAGCTTATTTGTGAAGGAGTGGAAATATATCTATGTGGTTAATCTCAATATATGAGAAAAACCACGTATTGTAGTATTGGGTAGGGGACGACTATTAGAGAGAATAAGAGGATCAAATTTCTCCTCTTATTTTTTTTGTGTTGGGATATTTTTGCATGTAAGGAAGAAGAAGACTTTTTCTTTCTTTCATCACATATGTATATAGGTAGAATCCTAAGCCTAATATATTTAGAGATAAGTCAAAATAAATCTCCAAGATTTATCCTGACATTAATTGTCGATATACCTTATCTAGGATTCATATATGTGTGTGTATCTCATATACATATTGTTAGAAAATTTCATGTTAGATATTTTGATGATGACAAGATAGATTTTATATTAGACTCTAAAATTATGTAAGTTTAATTATTTAGAATATTTGTATAGGCTTTGAAAGTTATTAGATTTGCATAAGGCCTTTTCATTTATTTTAGATTATTGGGCTAAAAGTCTGAACGCTTGAGCGTTGATAGAATTCTAGGTGAATCTATCAAGTCAAGTTTGAAGATCAAGTGCCTGAAGTCATTAGAAGATGGAGATCTGCAAAGCATTGACTGAGTCTTGAAGCGATATGATCGTCGAGGCAAAGTCAAGGGTCAAATATCATTCAGGATTGAATGAGCGTCATTCAAGACAAAATTCACCTAAAATAAATTCGAAGTCAAGAAGGAGTTAAATGCAATTATTGGAAGAGCATTAAATTTCAATGGACATTAAATTCAAATGCATTAAATGCTGATAAGAGCATTGAATGTGATAAGCACTCCTTGACGTATAGAGCAGCCTTTCTATTGGACTGTTAGTTTTCAGAGTCTGCCACACCAACTCATTGCAGCAGAATTTCAGGGATAAAAGGACTAAAGTTGTTCACTCGCAGCAAGTGAAGCCCACGTGCCCTACATGTGTCAAACGGATATTTTTTCAAAATGTCTATAAATAAGGGTTCCAGCAACATGCAACCACAAAGAAATCAAGAACCAAAACGCTGTTGTATTCAAGCTAGAACAATCTTCAAAAGCTCTCAAGAAAATCTTTCCAAACATGCAAGAGCTTTCTTCAAGTTCAAATCCCAGACAGTCACGCTATCTTATACATCTTCAATAGAAGAGCCTCATTGATTAAGAAGTTAGTCCACTTGTTTGTTTATTCAAACAACAATCAAAATAAGAAAATCCCTCCAGCCGATTTCTTTGTGTGAAGAAAAGCTGAAGTTTTGCAATATTTCTGGGTGAAAGAATTAAAATTTCGAAGGACCTTGCATTAGAAATCTGAGTGACCAAGGAGATCAAGATTATCTCTATTTTGTAGAAGTGTTCTTTGTGAAACTTCGAGAATCAATGGGAAAATTTCAATTTTGGTCCCACAACTTTGGTTTTTTTGATTTTTGTGTCATTCGTTACGGATTCTCACATTATATCCCATAAGTTTCAATTTTTCTCACATTTGGTCTCATTGAAGGATTCCGTCCAATATTTAATGACCAACTCCGTTAGTCAACACTTTGACCGAAGTTTTCGGGCACAATTTGTGCATGAATGCATGTGATATTAAATATAATTCGTGTGTGAGTGCATTCATGTACGAATTGTGCCCAAAAACTTCGGTCAAAATATTGACTAACGGAGTTGACCGTTAAATAATGGACAGAATCCTTCAATGGACCAAATGTGAGAAAAATTGAAAGTTATGGGCTATAATGTAAGAATCCGTAACGAATGTGACCAAAATCGAAAAAGACTAAATTTATGGGACCAAAAGTATGATTTTCCCATAATCATTTTAGTGAATTTCTTCAAGTGAAAAAGGAGAAGAAGGACGTAGGTGCAATTATATAAACCCTACAAAGCTTCGTGTTTATCTTGTTATTTGCTTTATCTTTAACGCTTTTACATCATTTAAGCACATCATCATAAAGCTAAAAATCTTTACTTAAAAACTAAGGAAGTAACTAATTAAATCTGAGCGCTCATTCTTTAACTAAAGGAAGACTAAAATATTTTTCGCTATATGTGGTTTGCGGGCTATTGTGAATGAGTAGGTTTGTTCTGCTGGGTGAATGGCGAAAATTTACCCGGGGAATTCTAAAAAAAAATAAAATCTTTTCCTCTATGCTAACTCCGATATAAGCTCTGAAGGCTTTAGCCCTACTTTAGTTAAGAGTTCAAACCTCATGTCTAAGTGATCTTTTGAGATAGTCTTGAATAGACGCTCCTCAAGCGTCTAAGCTCTCTTAAGCGTTCAAAATGTTTTGTGAAGTACGAAAACCTTTTTGAAGTTCGAGAAAACTTCCAAGTATTTTGCCTTTTATCTTTTAACCTACGTGAGAGTGTGACTGGATATACTTTCACAAAGACCCAGAGAAGGAGTTTTCTCTGACGTCTATTATCACAATACAGAGAAAGAGAGGTGAGTAAATTTTCAACTTTCATTTGATATGGTTATAATAAAAAATTCTAGAGTGTACCGAATGTGCCACACACTAAGTGATATATATTGTGTTACATATCACATGATCTTCAACACTCAATACACCAAAAAAAATCTCGGTTATAATAGAAAAGTTCATTATTGGGTTTTAAAGTTTGGATAAGTAAACCTATGAAATGATTACTTCTGGGAAGACCCCACCTTTCCTTTTGCCTTTAGCTTTATAGGGACGCTACTTTTGTAGTCTTGATTCTTGACAAGTTGGCCAAGATTTCTTGTCGATTATTGTTAGTGGGGTGGGGTGGTGAAGAAGTGGCGGTCAAATTATTACAAATGGAGAGTGCGGATCCGATTGGATGAGACGTTGATTTTCATTTTTTAATTATTTTTTTTATTCAAAATGCATTTATTTTACATTTTTCAAAAATACTCCAAACAAATATTACATACAATTTTTCAAAAACAAATCTCAAATTTCTTTGAACAAAGGATTATTTGGCATTTTTTTCAAATTTTTCTGAAAAAATCAGAATTTTTACTATTTATGATTGGACAATTCATCTAATAATTAAAAAAAATTATCGGCCAATATCTTGATATAATCATCAAAATAATCACATTCTTTATTTGAAATGATATAAGCTACAAAATAAGATCCACTTTGCATATTTTTTGATGACTTAATCGATGTTTTTAACTTAAATATATTAAATATTTTTACAAAATCAAAACTCATCTATACAAATTTCCCACAAAAAAAAATTTATTACAAAAAAAACATATTACATCACATTTAATCATTACACTTTTTCTATAAAAAAAATTTATTCAAACACACTTTCTCTATTATATTTTTATTCCTTTAAAAATAATTTCTCTTATTTTATTTATAAAAAATAAGAAATCAAAAATAGATATAAATCCAATCGGACCCATAATATCTTTAAAAAAGTGGGAGCAAGAGTTTCTTTTGATTAAGGTTCCAATTATTTGTCTTTCCTTTACCTTAGGCATGCCCATTAATACGTATACAGTAGATATGAAATCACATTTTAAGGATAAAAAAGTATTTTTAACCTCAATCTATATCAAACGAAGCAGTTTGGTGCATAATTTATTAATTTTTACAACCGATTGAATACCCAATATTTGCAAATTGTGACAAATAAATCTATTAGATGAATAATTTGATTTAAATTGTGCACTCAATTACTTATATATTACACGATATGTGCACTTTGCGCCCTATATCTTATGACATTTTGTGCAGCTACCTATAAATGAGGTAAAGAAGGCTTTTCGCAGAGAATATACGCCTTTTTTCCTCCAATAGACTTATTTGTCGTTGGAAAACAAAACATAATTTGGAGTCGATGATCCGAATTGATTTTTTTCTTTTTTTTTTTTTTGAGGTGGGGATGAAAAGTGGTTTGTGCGTAATGAAACCATTGGAATCCCTTGAATTTGGGGGGCCGGATTTCTTTGTTCACTTTAAGCCTTATTAAAAAGGGGCCAGTAAAACCTCCTGATACATCATCAGTAGTTCCATTCCATCCACTACTAAAATTTTATACTTGTTTAAACCAAGAAAATGTCTACTGCAGAGGATGAAGTTGAGTTCTCCTTGGGAGTTATGATAAATGAAGAGAAGACTAAGGTACTTTTTGCAGAAGCAGATAGCGATTTCGCGGATGTTTTATTAGGCTTCCTGGCATTGCCATTGGGAACGATCGTTAGATTATTTAAGAAACACTATGGAGATAAGGCACCTGTATTTGGAAGCTTAAACAGTTTGCGTGAAGGCTTAGCAAATCTTGATAGTGGCCATTTGTGGAGAGAGGAGGGTAAACTGATGCTGCTGAATCCAAGAAGTTCATTGGAAGATGAATTTTGTAAACTCAAACTGAACGTTTATGATGCTCAACCCACCAAATACTTTACTTGTGAAGACTTGAATTGTAAGCTGATGAGAGCAGAAAATGTAAGCATGTTCTGTTATAACAAGACATGCTACTGTGGGAAATCAATGGACCGGGAAATAGGTTTTCATGTGACCGATCCTCAAGTTGCGAATAATGATGACAACGGGGTTTTTACCATACCTAAAATGTCATTCTTAATCAATGATGATCTATGCTTAGTGCCTAATGTGACAGGTTCCATCATACAAACTCTTGAAAATCTCGGCATCAGCGAAACCTACGGGGCTGAGCAAAGGATTGTGACTCTTGGGTTTAATGAGGTCAGTTCTAGTTCTGTTTTAAAACGTTTCGGATTCTTTTTTTATTTTTTACGGTGTACTATTTTTTCTTTTGATCAGATAATGGATTTGCTCAGGCAATCTTTGCTTTCCGAGACTCCATTAACCGACTTCGTTCTTCATAAAAGACAGATGGACTATCCCACTGCAAATTCTGAACTCCACTTCATAAAAGACTCCTCTGCTATTTCACTGCATCATATGGAGAAAAATACAGCTCCAACCTCTAAAAAAATGATTGTGAAAGTGATGATACAAAAATCTACAAGTAAGTTGTTGTTTGCCCAAGCTGAGGAAGATTTCGTAGATCTTCTTTTTAGTTTCCTCACTATCCCCTTAAGCAGAGTTGAATCCCTTTTGGACGGTAACACTTCTCTCAGGAGTATAGATAATTTGTACAGGAGCTTAGCTAATATTAATGGCGAAATGTATCTCAAGTCTCCCGATACGAAAAAAAGGCTACTCAAACCCGACCTTCCTCCTATGTTTCTTTCCAAGTACCAGATTTTTCCTATTACTGAGCAAACTACTCCCCTACTGTATTACCGTCAGTTTTTCGGCGGTGAAGAATGTTTGTTTACCAATACTACATTCTACAGCGGCACAAAAGTGCAATTGAAGGACCCGAAAGCAGAGGTAAGTTATGTGAAGGGACCAAGAATGTTTATGGTAGGTGATGATCTAACTGTGGCGCCTTTGCGTATGATCTCTAGCCTTTCTATTCTCAATGAGCTTAAAATCCCTTTGCGGGATGTCAAAGAAGTGGAACTCCACATTGGCTTGGAAGAGGTGGTAACTTTCATCTCATTTTCCACAAATTGATATCGTATTTCATATGTTGGATATCTTGTGACTCGTTTTTGTTGGTGCAGGCATTAAGCATACTGAGAGCATCTCTTACATCGACTTGTGCTTTAACCGAAGGTCTGATGAACAATCCAATCTTAAAAAAACAACCAAAGGAAGAACAGTGAGTCTGATCACACACCATGCCGTACATTTGTAACATGGCCGGCCATCTTCTCAATTATGCAGCTTGTAGTAGAATTTTACGTTATTTCTTGTCAAGAATCATGGAACAATTTGAGAGGAAAAATTATTCATATTATTGCTCTCTGTGTATAATGAAGAATTGCAATTGAAGAAGAAGACTGCCTCAGATACAAGCCCTATATATATACAATGTATATATACTAAACTAAAAGAGAACAACTAACTTATATGCTGTAAAGGAAAAAACGATATATATATATATATATATATATATATATAACGTATTTTATATTTCTAATACTTCCCCTCAAGTTTGGGGTCTAAAAACATCTAAAACACCAAACTTGCTCAACAATTGTTCAAATTGAACTCTTCCCAAGGCTTTAGTCAACAAGTCTGCTGGTTGATCACTTGTAGGAATGTGCTTGGTACAAATAACTCCATCTTGAATTTTATCCCTGATAAAATGACAATCCACTTCAATGTGTTTTGTCCGTTCATGGAAAACTGGATTAGCTGCAATATGTAAGGCAGATTTGCTGTCACAATAAACTGTTGCTGGAACTGTATCTTCAATCTTTAAATCCTTGAGTAAACCAATAATTCACAAAATTTCACTGGTAATAGAAGCCAATGTTCTATATTCTGCTTCTGCAGAAGATTTTGAAACTGTATTCTGTTTTTTTGTTTTCCATGATATTAGTGAATCTCCAATCTTGATTGCAAAACCAGTAAGTGACTTTCTTGTCATTGGGCAGGCTGCCCAATCTAAATCACAGTAACCTCTTATTTTCATATCTCCTTTTGATGACATCAATATACCCAGACCTGGCCTTCCCTTCAGATACTTCAAAACTCTGTACAATGCTTCAATATGAGACCACTTTGGCTGGTGCATAAATTGACTTAGAATCTGGACTGAATAGCTTATATCTGGTCTAGTCATAGCCAGATAAATAAGTTTCCCAACCATCTTCTGATAGAAAGTGATATTATCAACCAGTGGATCTTCATTTTCTGAATTTATTCCTTTATTATATTCTGCAGTAGTCAACTTGAAATTCTGCTCCATTGGAATAGCAACTGGTTTGCATCCCATCATACCTGCATCTGTTAGTAACTCCAAACAATATTTTCTTTGGTTTAAATATATCCCTTTGGAAGATCTAGCAACCTCAATTCCTAAGAAATATCTAAGCTCACCAAGATCTTTCATGTAAAATGTATTGTTTAGATATTCTTTTAGCTCATGAATCATAGATGAATTATTACCTGTAATGACTATATCATCAACACATACAAGTAAAAAAACAACATCACTCCCCCTTGATTTAATAAACAATGAATAATCATTTTTTGATTGAAGAAAATCAGCTTTATTCATAGAAGAAGTAAATTTGGCATTCCATTGCCCAGATGCCTGTTTAAGGCCATATAAGGATTTAACCAATCTACAAACCTTATTTTGCCCCCCTGGATTGTTAAATCCAAGAGGAATCTGCATATAAACCTCTTCAAATAGATCACCTTGCAAAAAAGCATTAGTGACATCCATTTACCATAAAGGCCAATTGTTAAGAGATGCAATAGCTATAACAATTCTAACTGTCACATGCTTAGCCACTGGTGAAAAAGTATCCGTGTAATCTAAGCCCTCCTTTTGTGTGTAGCCTTTAGCTACCAATCTAGCTTTATATCTATCTAATGAACCATCTGACTTATACTTAATTGTATAAACCCATCTATAGGAATACTTAATTGTATCAACCCATCTACATCCTATGGGTGTTTTTCCAGGAGGTAAATCCACTATGTCCCAAGTATGGTTCAATTCAAGGGCTGAAATTTCAGTGGCCATGGCCTCTTTCCAATGTGGACTTTTAACAGCTTCATAAAAGTCTTTTGGTTCATGAGTATCAGATAGAGAAGCTAAGAAGGCTCTATAAGAATCAGAAATTTGATCATAGTGAATATAATTAGATATAGGATGAGCAGTAGAAGAATCATCATTAGAAGATTTAATATAGGGAGAAATAAAATCCTTTGACCAATATGGAGGTTGAGGAGTTCTAGATGATCTTCTTAGATTATCATGAGATAATGATGTAGTGACATGCTCATCAGAATTATGAATCTGTGAATAATGAGAATCATCATGTATAGTAGTATCTGATGAAATATTGCCATCATGAGAATCAATAACAGAGATAGAACTCTTGTCGTGAGAATGTTGTAAGTAAGGCTGAACAAAATCCTCATAATATTGTTTTTGATCAATAGTAGAAAATTGAGAATTTGAATTCTCAGATTGAGTTACAGAAAAAGGGAAGATGTGTTCATAGAATATCACATCTCTTGATACAAGAAAAGTTTTATCACTCATATTAAGTAACTTGTAACCCTTTTGATTTGTAGCATATCCCATGAAAATACAAGGTTTTGATCTAGCTTGAAACTTATCAGTTTGAGGTAAAATTTTTGCAAAAGACAAGCAACCAAAAACCTTTAAATGGGAAACAGAAGGATTTTTACCATGTAAAACAGTAAAAGGAGTCTTTCCTTTAAGAAGGGGTGTGGGTGTTCTGTTAATCAGATATACAGCTGTTTTAATGCACTCACCCCAATATTTGATAGGAACATTAGACTGAAATTTTAAAGCTCTAGCAACATTGAGAATATGTCTATGTTTTCTTTCTACAACACCATTTTGTTGTGGTGTGTAGGTGCATGAACTTTGATGAACAATGCCTAAAGATCAAAGAATTGTCTACATTCATTTTTTTAAAAATCCCAAGCATTGTCTGTTCTTATTTGCTTAATATCTGTACCATACTGATTTTTAACAAAAATAAAGAATTTCTTAATCATAGGCAAAACATCAGATTTAAAATTCATTAAAAAAGCCCAACATGCTCTAGAGTAATCATCAACTATTGTCAGAAAATATCGTTCATTGTTGTATGTACACTCTTTATAGGGTCCCCATATATCCAAATGCAACAATTCAAAGATGGATGTAGTGACATTAGTTCTCTGTGGCAAAGGTGTTCTACTATGTTTAGCAAGGGGGCAAATAGGGCAGTAGACATCATGCTTAGTTTTTTTAATCCCAAGATCGGGCAAATAAGAGAATCTGGAAAAGGACATATGTCCAAATCTATTATGCCATAAGGTATTTTGATTACACATATCAGAATGAAAATTCTGTTCAGAAATCACATGATTATAGGAAGGTAAAAGATTTTGAAAAGAAGAAAAAACAGATTGATCAACATCTGGATCCAAGTAAAATAAACCATTCCTAAGTCTACCAATCCCCTTTGTCATGCCACTCCAAATGTCCTGTATCAAACAGCAATTAGGATAAAAACTAATGAAACGGTGATTATCCTTGTTAAATTTTGAAACAGACAGCAAGTTATGTTTAAAATCTGGAATGTATAACACCTTTTGAAGAATAAAATTAGTCTTAATTTTGACATTCCCCACATAAGAAACAGATTTAAGGACTCCATTAGGTAAACTAACTGTAGTAGTTGAAGGATCAATTTTAACAGGCTCTTCTAAAATACTAAAGTCTGATGTCATATGGTGGTTAGCACCACTATCAATTATCCATTCTTTGTGTTCTGAATTTGTAATCAAATTTATAAGGATAGAAGTTATACCTGCCATGTTTGCTGAAGCATTACTTGATGTGTTGGCAGCTGAGTTGTTGTTGACTGAATTGTTCAAAAGCTGCATTATTTGTTGATATTGTTGCGGGGTAAAGAAAGCTGATGGTGAATTCTATGTAGTATTATTCTGAGTAGGAGCATCTCCTCCTTGTGAATGTCCAATGACTTCATTGCTTTCTGGATTTCCAATGGCTTGATTAGCTTGGTAGGATCTATTGCTACCTCTGCCATTACCCCTACCATTGTTTTGATAACCTCTACCATTTCCTCTCCCACTGTTTCTGCCACCACCTCTGCCATTACCCCTTCCATTGTTTGGATATCCAACTAACTTATAGCAAGTTTCTTTTGTGTGATTAGGACCATGACAATGATCACATGATATGTTTGGTTTTCTTTGTCCATTGAAACTATTCTAAGTGTTTGAGTAAAAAGCAGTAGGATTATCTATTGTGGCAGATTGAAGATTGATCCCTCTTTGAGTCTCTTCATTATTGACAATTGAAAAAATTTGACTATGTGTAGGGAGAGGGGCCATCATCAGAATTTGTGATCTAGTGTTACTATAACGCTCATTTAAACCCATCAAGAATTGCATAACCTTCAACTGTTGACAAAACTCAATATATTCCTTAGAAATTTCTTTTGAAGGTGCAGGGATGAGTGATTCATACTCATCCCATAATTTTCTCAATTTTGAATAGTAAGCAGTCACTATGTTTGTACCTTGTGTGAGTGTGTTTATTTCTCTATACAGTGAATACATACGTGCACCATTGATCTTGTCAAATCTTTCTTTTAAATCACACCAAATCAAGTATGCAGAATCACAATAAACAACTCCATGTATTAATTCGCGAGATAAGGATTTATGGATCCAAGATCTTACCAAAGCATTGCATCTTCTCCACTGCGCAATGTGTACTGGATCATCTTCTGGGGAATTGCAAGAACCATCAATAAAACCTAATTTGTTCTTGGCTTCCAAGGCCACGATCATCTCACGACTCCAAATTTTGTAGTTCTCTGATCCTTTGAGAGTTTCTGAAACCAAATCCAAATTGGGGGAATCTGATGGATGGACGTATAATGGGTCTTGAAAATCAATGATCGAATTTGTGGTTCCAGATTTTTCTGGATTTGTAATTGGCGCAGCCATGGCGATTTAAAGATATCAATCAAGAATCGAAAAAAGAAAATTGAAGATGGAACTAAGAACCGAAATCGCGGAAGCAAGATTTCACCAGGAAAATAAAAAGATGAAAAATTGAGACTGTGTTTAGAACCACAGCTCTGATACCATGTCAAGAATCATGGAACAATTTGAGAGGAAAAATTATTCATATTATTGCTCTCTGTGTATAATGAAGAATTGCAATTGAAGAAGAAGACTGGCTCAGATACAAGCCCTATATATATACAAGTATATATACTAAACTAAAAGAGAACACTTATATGCTGTAAAGGAAAAAACGCTAATATATATATATATATATATAACGTATTTTATATTTCTAATATTTCTCCAACCTTTTTGGATGTAGTTTGATCAATATGCAAATTGTGGTTTAGTTTTTTGCTATCGTCCGATAATTACATGCTCATATTTTTCAGCTGTTATATAAGAATTAACTTGTGCGATTCTGTACTGCAATTCTCTGTTGCTTGTGAATTTGGATCATTTGTACCTTGTGAAACTTCTTTTTCAGTTGAGCATCAAATTTATATATTATCAGCTTTTGATGGGGATACCGAAAGAAATATGTTGAGAAACGGATGTTGGATCAAGTTTGACATAAGAATGGCTGAATGATATGTTTCTTGCCTAGTATCACAACGCAGGTAAAATTTGCATTTAACGGGTTATGTGCATTTGCTTTTAATCCCACCTTTTACTGGATTTTAATTTTAGCCCTAATATTTGGACAATTATTGTAAAGTTTGTCGTTTCGTCAAACCTCGGGTCCGAGCTTTTTATTCCATTAGAAACTAGTGGCATAAATAATCCGAAATTGCAACTTACCCCTTAAACTACACATTTTGTTTTAAATACCTCCCTAAACAATTTTTCTTTAAAACTCTTGAACTAAACAATACTACATTTGCCCTCTTACATAATAGTGAATAACCTTTGTTAGATTAGAGAAAACCTCGTACGGAACTTGTATTATTAAGTAATATATTTATATAGATACATATACTTGGTAAATAAGAAACCCTATCTATAAACAAGGAAAAGATAAATAAAAGGAAACATAAAGAAACCTAAATTAACATAAATACTAAAAAGATATGGAAAAATATTATATTGTCTAACACTCCCCCACGGTCGAAATGCGTTGACACTGGACCAAAGAAATTCGATCATAGAGAATTTGAGAAGAATATGGCGACAAATATAAAAGGTGGCGGCGGCGGCTCCAAGTCCTCGTTTTTCAAGGATAATGGTGTCTTGTGTCTAGGGCATAGAGAGGCGGAAATGGCGATGGCGGCTCCAAGTCTTTGTGTGTTAAGGGTAAGCTGAGGCAATATAAAATAAAAAGGCATCGGCTCCAAGTCTTCGTTTTTCAAGGGTGAGCGGTGTTAGGGATGGTAGTATCAGAACACGAAGAATAAACGAGGGAGAAAAATCTAAGCCTAAATATGAAGATGAAAAACACGAGAATTTAACGTGGTTCGGCATAACTTGCCTACATCCACGAGCCAACCTAGACTACATCTTTATTTATTTCAAAGTACATCAATCAATTACAAATGTAGTTCTCATATTTGTAATGGTGGAGAAGTCTAAACCCTAACAAATTAGGAAAACAATCCTAAACAACTAGGGAATAATTCCTAACACAATAGGAAACAATTCCAATCAAAGTAGGACTCAAGACATGCCAAAAATAAGGAAAAACGCGTCAAAACTGCTCCAGCCGACGGACCCCCGCCCAGGTGCAGACTGGCCGTGCCTGGGTGCTACTGTGGCCACGCCTGGGCGCCGCCAGCAGTGGCCACGGCCCCTTCTCCTGCGTGCCACGCCTAGGCGCCGCCAGCAGTGGCCACGGCCCCTTCTCCTGCGTGCCACGCCTAGGCGCGCATCTAGCTGCGCTTGGGCGCCGTTCGACTATCCCGGAATCCACGGAACATGCTTTTTCTTCCTTTTCACGATCCCAGTCAACCCCGACCCTTCTTGGCTCTATTTTGACTCCTCTTCTTTACCTCATTTTGATCCGACTTCACCAAACCCATCAAGTGACGGCGACATAAAATAAACAGGCGGCGACTCCAAGTTTTCGTTTCCAAGGGTGAGCGGCATAGTGGCATAAAATAAAAAAGGCGGCAATTCCAAGGCGGCGGCAAAATAGACAAAAAAATAACTAAACTAGATAAGAGGAGCCGGACGGGGACGACAACTTGAGGATGACAGAAGCGAGAGATCGAGATACCATGGCTCAAAGTCATGGCTCTGATACCATGTTGGATTAGAGAAAATCTCATTGGAAACTTGTATTACTGAGTAATATATCTATAGAGATACATGTACTTGGTAAACAAGAAACCCTAACTATAAACAAGAAAAAGATAAATACAAGAAAATATAAAAAAACCTAAATTAACATAGATTCTGGAAAGATATTACATTATCCAACAACCTTAACTATCACTTTTTCTTTTAAAGCTTATTAAATCTTTTCCTTTTCCACCTTGATCACTACTACATCCAGTCTGAACTCTCAACCCACTCAGACGAAGAGGAAGACGGAGAAGGGCTAAGCCTTACTAGAGACCTCTATATATCGTGGCGGATTTGAGGTTAAGGGGGCTGCAGTTGATGGCTGGTTTGGGAGATCTTGGAATGGTGTTCGTGGTGTGGCAAAAAATTTTTAGGAAAGTTTTGAAACAGAAGAAGAAAATTGAAAAAGAAAACTATAGGAAAAAAAATATGAAGGGGTGTTAAAATCAATAAAATGATGTCAACGGGGAAAATGTATTTTAGTGCAGATTAGACATGAGTCCAACCGTACCAGGACTTGCCCCGCATTGGGTTATTTGAATTTTTTTTCAATATTGGGTTACCTAGGTCTAGTTCCGGGCTTGAGTCTAAGTACCCTAGACCAGCATGCATTAGGCGCGGGTCTTGGGTCTAGTAGATGTATACCTGGGAAAATCGCATTTTTGGTCCTATATGTATGGCGTTTCCAAATTTTGGTCACATTCGTTATGAGACTCTCTCGTTATGTCCCATAACTTTTTAAAATTCAAACATTTATTTCCAATTGAATTTTTTATCCAAATTTTAATGGTCAACTCCGTTAGTCAACATTTTGATTGGTTTCAATGAGGAGATTTTATGCGTGAGTAACACGTGATATTAAATGGAAACATCGTGAAATTGAATAAAATTCGTATGTGAGTGCATTCATACAGGAATTTTCTCAAAAACAACCAGTTAAAATATTGACTAATGGAGTTGACCATTAAAATTTGGATGGATAATTAAGTTGTGACCAAATGTGAGAATTTTTAAAAGTTATGGGACATAATATGAGAATAATCTTGTAACAAATGAGATCAAAATTAAAAAGGGCCAAAACATATCGGACCAAAAATACAATTTTCCCCCAATTCCGTATAATTTTGAAATTTCAACTTTTGACATATGAAGATTAAATTCACAAGCAAACGCAAAAGAGAAAAATGAATTTTAGAAAATGTCCATTGAGTCTCATAGGTCCGTTGTGTTGGACCCAATAGTTTCCTGGTCAAGAATGGTGTGGGGTAGGTCTGAAACGCAGTTAGAGCGGGTCCAAGTTCGAGCCTCAGAAGTGAGAGTTTGTTTGGAGAGAACAGGTTAACATAAATTTTCAATTAGGATAGGATCAATAGGACTTTAATTTAATCTAAATAAAATGGGAAATACAATCGAGTCAAAATTATATGATAAGAATCCAGCTTAAATATGGATATTTAGTGGGGGAAATTCTAGATCGGAAGTCAGCTAGACTTAACACAAACCATTCATAATGTAAATAAATTGCATCTGTCATGTGATTAATGTAAACACAAAAGAGGGATGAAGCAAGTGTATTAAACTTGTGATAAAGTGTAAGCTTGTGACTGTGAAACATTAAAGAACATGTCTCCAATACTACCAGATAATTTGAGAAATTCGAAGATAGAAAAACAAAATACACAAATTCTTTATGATTGTACAATAATTATGATTTATGACACCACAATATCTCGAAATATATACAACGAAGATTCAATTCTAAATAAAGTTGGAAGCCCTCCTCTATACTAAAAGGGACTCAAATTAAGCCTAAAATTAAACCAAATCAGAAAACAAAATAATCACTCAAAATATTTCACCAAACGAGATAATACTTGGTAAAATATCGGGCACAAATAATGACGAAAAAGAAAAACACTAAAAAGCTTTCGGACAAGGGTCAAAACAATGGAATTTTGGGATGAACGCCCCCATTCACAATATAAGAACAAGATTTGGTTCTTCTTGAAAACACAAGCGCGAGCATACATTGTCCATCTCGTAACTCTTCTCGGATCAAAAGTTATGATCAATTAAAGTAACATTATAACATAAGTTGACAACTAATGCATTGGGTTGATATCATGAAATGAAGTAAAATATATATATATATAATAATAATAATAATAATAATAATAATAATAAATAAAGCAAAAGACTAATGTTTATTTATCCTAGCAGATTTTTTAAGATGGGCACCAAGCCGAGCCGGCTCGATTAGAGTTTCACCTTTTTTACGGAGTGAGCTCGATCACAAATATACCTTCTGGCAGGCATGTCCAGTAAATAAATAATAAAAATTAATTATTTATTATATGTTGAATAAATAAATATATTTCTTTTTACAATTTTATTTAGTGATTTGCGAGCCTGGAAGTAGAAATATATGTGCTCGAGCTAGGACATCAAAAAGCTCGAGCTCTAATCGAGCCGATTCAACTCGATACCCACCCTTTCAAATAATCTGATCGTCAACTTATGTCAACATATATATATATATATATATTTACATATATATATATTTTACTTCCAAATGCTTTATTCTAATTTATTACACACACACATATATATACTTACATATATATATATATATATATATTTTACTTCCAAATGCTTTATTCTAATTTATTACATATATATATATGACTTTATTTGAAAATGTTAAATAGGATAGTTGTATAGTTTTTCATGTATATCCTTATTTATTGATTAAGGTTTTCGTGTATTCTCTGTCCTATAACTATGTAATAGTCTGTGACCCGTGCAATGCATGGAAAAAATATTATATCATTGTTGGTCTAAAGTGGCATACGAAAAAATCTAGAAGAGGGGGGGGGGGGGGTTGAATAGACCCTGAAGTTTTCTTCGACTTCAAAAGTTTTCGTGCTTCTTAAAATATTTTGAACACTTGGAAAGCAAAGCTCTATGTCGCGCTACGATAAAAATAACTTAGACTTAGTAATTTTAGCAACTATCAAAATAGGGTAACACTTAGATCGCTTAATCAGGGTTAGCACAGTGGAATTGATTTTAATGCTTAGCATTCGGTTTTGTCTATTAGTCGCTTAACTGATTTTGAAGCTTTTTTAAAAAAAATTGCAAATGATAAGGAAATCAATAAAACAGCAAGATAAATAACACAAGATAAAAAAGGTTCACTGGTTAATGTAATCTCAGCTACTTCTTTCCTCTTCTTTTTCACTTGGAGGAAATTTACTAAATGATGATCAAAGTATTCACACAGATGACTTCTACAAATGATGAATAAACATAAAGATGATCTTGAGCTCCTTGATCACATAGACTTCAGCTCCACTTGAGATCTCTTCAACAAGCTTCTCTCACTCAGAAATATTGTTTGATTCATACCTTCTTCCTCACACAGATGAAAGAGGTTGGAGGGTTTTTGACACAGGGGTGTGTTTGATTTTTGGAAGTTCAAACAACTTGGCATATCTCAATAATAGTGAGGGGTTTTTCTATAGAAGATGTTTGAGATATCTGTAACTGTCTTTGGAATGTATTAAAAGCTTGAAGATTTTTGCTATGGAGTTTTAAAGCTTTTCTTGGAAGGATTTCAGCAAAGTTTGGATGTATTTTTCTTATGCAATTCTTGATAAATTAAGGTTTGCTGAAATGTGCTTTTTATAGACCTTTCTTGGAAGTTGTTTGTTGGACACATGTAGGCGCGCCTATTTATCACTCGGCGAGTGGGTAGCTCTTTTTTCTGACATTCCGAATATCTGTTGTACAGATTAGATGTAGCGGACTTTGAACTCTAACAGTCTAGTCAATAGTGGCTTGTCCGTATGCAATTAGTCCTTATCACATTTAATGCTCTTATCAGGCATTTAATGCATTTGAATTTATTTCTCATTGAAAATAAATGCATGTTGATGATTGAGTTTAAGTCCTTCATGATTTCAGAATTTATTTCAGGTGAATATATGCTCTTGATCGCTTGGTAGCTTTAAACGCTGATTCGTAACTCCTGAAATGTCTTTAGCGTTTGAAAGACGCTTCAGATAATTCTCATCTTACACTCGACTTCAGACACTAATTTTCAACTTCATCTTTGATAGACTCACCTAGAATTCTATCAGTGACTCGTTATCTAAAACTTAGTCTAAAATCTATAAAGATAAAAATTCAAGCCTAAAAAATAAATAAACTTTCAAACTATTATACAGATATTCTATGAAAAATTAAACTTACATTCTTTTAGGGTCTAACATAAAATCTTATCTTGTCATCATCAAAACATCTAATATGAAATTTCCTAACAATTTTCCCTCTTTTGATGATGTCAAGACTTTAACTCTTTTATAATTTAAGAGTTAGACAAAAGCCCAAAAATGTTATAAGTTAGCATTTAGAAAGTTAGTTGAGTTAGCTAAAAGTTATATTTGCTTCAACAAGATGTTTCAACGTTCAATCATTCATTCATATATATAAACATTTAAAAGCATACAATGATTGCACTGAAAAATGTAAGGAAGGAAAAAAAGATACATAAACAATAAAACACATAAAACTTATTGTCTTCTTTTCATTCGCTTAGCTACTTCATCAGCGTCAAAAATCTCCTTGGCAAGATCTAGAAGAACTCTATCGATTTCTATCATTGTTGTATGGTATTCTTCGTTATAGTCGTCTCGGTTTTTCTTAGCGCTTTCTCAAAATTCAAGCAACCTCTCTGACCATTCTCTTGGTTGAATACCAAGTGTCCTAATAAGATCATGATAAATGTACAGGATAGCGTCATCAGAAGGCTTCCATCCAAGTGGCCTTCTTATAGATGCGGCAAATGGGTGAAAACGCATGCCTTCGAGAAATTCTACTTCAATATTGGGGAGCCTGCGCCTTTGCCTGAAGTACCTCGACTTGCGCTTTTTGGTACTCTTTGTTTGAGTTCTTTGATCTCTTGAAATATTGCGTCCCAATTTTTATTACCTATCTTTGATGGCTCGAAGACTTTAACTTCTTTGGCTTTAGCTTTTGGATCACTTTTTCCCTTCTTGCCATCATCTAGCGCTGATCAAATAATAGCCATGTGGGTAGTCATTATTTTGAGTTCTTCCCCAAGCTTGGAAACTTGAGTCGCTATGACTAATTGGTTGTATCTGATTTGAGATGTCGCTCAACGTCTGCGGCGGCATTCTGAGCCAGCGACTGGTTGAAGATAAAGCCTTCAATTAAATGCACCATACTATCAAGTACAGTTACGCTGCATTTAAGCGCTAAATTGGCTATGTCTCAACTTCTTACTTTTTAGGCAAGTTTGATGTATTGAACATCATTTTCCATTATTTAAGAGCAGGAACCTTCAATCTGTGGAAGGGACCTCCTAAACGCTTGCCTGAAGTCTTTGGACTCTTGGTCTCTTTCAGAATCTGAATCATTGGAGATGGAATTAACTCATACGAGCTAGAGACCACGGCTTTGCCTTTAGTCTTATCACGAATATAAGCTTTCTCGGGATCCTCAATGACCTCTTGAATGGCTTGATCCATTAATTGAGTTGCAGTGTCTATTTACGCAAGTTGAGATTCACTTAGGGCCTCGTCTACTGGACCACTGAGGGCATTTGGCATTTGAGTGTCTGCGGCAGTAGGAGTTTTATCCACTTACATTTTTGTGATCACCACAAAAGGAGATGGTTTAAAAATAGGGATGACCCAGAGAGGGCCAATCACTTCCATGACATGACATGCCTTGGACTTAGGTAGTGCGTCCTCGGTATGTAGAATAAAGCATCTTCGCGCTGTTCAGTACATAGCGCTAAGTCAGCCTCTTTCGGGATGGTCACTCCTGAAATATAAGAATTGAAGAAGTACATTATGAAAGGCATTAAGGACTAAGTGACTGCTTGATCTACTGGCTGAATGAGAGATAAAATCTGAACCACTCGGATATTCTATTCACAGAATAAGATAAGATGGAGATTGTGGCCTCTAAACTCAATGAAACCAAAGTGATGGTTGAAGGTGATATCTAGCGATTGAGCATTTTCAACCATTGACCTTCTATCTCAATGAAATTTTGGCATGCTCATCATTTAGGCGCATGTGCGCTTCACTGGGCCTCGGGGATTCATCATGCTTGTTAGTGAAAGCGTCTTCATCAAGATAAAGGCAACTGCCTTGGATAAATTTGAGAAATTCATTCTGGATGTACCACTCAATGCCTTGTTGGTAATAAGACAAAGCTCTAACATCTCACACTAGTCTCGATCGCTGCTGAAATAAGAATACAGCATATCTCATTTGCCGGTATTCAATCCCAAACTCGAATAGAAAGGGAAATTGCACCATGTCATCAAGAGAATATAGGCGCAATACAATATCTTCAGCCCATTTGGATGTATCAGTCATCCAGCGATTGCCCAGCTTGGTGGCTTTGAGTCTCTTCTTCTTGGCATCGACTAGTTTTTCAAATCTATTTCTTTCTTTTTCAAAGGCATCAGCCCAGAGTCTCACCAAGTACTCACAAGCTTCATCTTGAACCCACTTGTTCATAGGATTGGGTTGTTCACCGAACATTGCACCATTTCCCTTCCATAAGCGCAGGGCCCTTAGAGAAGACTGATAAGGGGCAGAGAGGACAATCTTTCGCAAGGCGGAGTAACCCATTGGATTAAGAGTCTCTTCATCTGGGTTCTTCAGCCAATCGCCCATATGAGGATTTTGAATGCTAACAAGAGTGCGCTCGTATGGAAAATTAGTTCTTCACTCTTGCCAATTTCCAGAAATCGTTTTCTATTGAACTCAGCGATGTCTCGTTTGGGCATATTGAGGTACTCCAAGCGAGCTATAATCTTCTTTTTAGACTTGAGTCCTAGAGTTGCTAGCGACTCGAATATTTCTGATTTTTGAGTTCTTGACAGGAGAGGATTGTGGAGCGTTGTCTGAAATGTGATCTCCATTTCAATCATCTAGCGAAGAGTGGTTTCTCTCCAGGCATAATAGTATTCAAGATCCTCATCATCGTCTCTTCGAAAGAGAATGAGATAATTCAGTGTTTACCTCAGATATTGAGTCAGGAGACGCTTCATCGTCTCCAGCCATGAGACAAATAAGCGCTGAATCATCTACTGGCTCATCATCATCACTGTTTTTTCCTGATGACTCCAAATCTTCAGGTGCGGACGCTGGTTCTGATTCCGCTAGCAAACCTTGTTGGCGAAGGTTGCTCCTAAATTGGTTTCTATCTAAGTAATCCTGCCTTGAGGGCTTGAATACGTTGGATAAGGGAAATTTACCTGGTAGTGCCTTGGTTTCCTGCAATTATAACAATGATTAGTTTTCATCTTTTGTTCATTTGTTAATCTTGAAATTGGTGGTTTTGAGACCACTGGCGCTGAGAGAGTTTGTGGAGAAGGCGTTTGGTACTGATTCGGTGCTGAGGGAGAAGGGGCAGAATATTGAGGCGCTTGAAACTGTTGTTGAGCTGGAGGAGGCGCTTGATATGAACTTTGTCCTTGATGCTTAGAACCTTTTCTTTTCTTTTTATTTCTCAAGAACTTCTTAAACCTATTTAGCAAAGCTAACTCGTTTTCCTCACTTATATCCGACACTTTTCCCTTATTACCAGATTTTTCCTTGATTGATGCTATTAGCACTCCAGACTCTATCACTGGACTGTTTACAACATCACTTGCTGAATTTAACTCAAATTCAAAAGCCTTAAGTTCTGAAAATGCATCTTCTGGAGTTAGAAGGTCCAACATGTTCGATTCTCTCATAGTCGTTGTCTTCATCAAAAATCTACTAGGCAGACTTCTGAAAATCTTAACCACCATTTCCCGACTTTGCAAATCCATACCCAAAGATGTTACCTCCGTAACATGAGCAGTAAATATTATATCCAATTGCTCTAGCGTCTCATTTGGCAATATCTTAAAATCATTAAATCTTTCTTTTGCAATTGAAAGCTTGTTCTCTTTGATCTGTGCTGAACCACCACATAATGTAGCCAACTTATCTCATATTTCCTTAGTAGTAGAACATGACTTGACCTTGTTGAATAAGTTATCATTATCACCAATGGATGTATATAGAGCGTTTCGACCAACATTACCCAAATTTGCTCTCTGGCGCTCATCAGTGGACCCACTCATGCTTTGGTTTCTCAACATAACCATCTGGGGTCTCTTCTGTGGCGTCAGCCGCTCTAGTGATAACTTTGATAATTTGAATCGGTCCATCTGAAATGATATCACACATTTCGTCATCACAAGAACAAAGATAAGTGAATGCTTTGACCTTCTATGAGTCATATTTGACTCGGTCAACTTAGGTACTTTAGCAAATGCCATGAATTTTTTTTTAAAGCAACTAGATTTTAAAAAGGATCTAAACAAGCAGTTATGCTTGGAAATTTTAAAATTTCAACTTCAACCACTCTGATACCACTTGTTGGTCCTAAATGGCATACGAAAGGGTCTAGAAGGGGGGGATTGAATAGACCCTGAAGTCTTTGTCGACTTTAAAAATTTTCGTATTAAATTGAGTTTGGACGCTTGAAAATATAGGCGCTTGGCTGAGCGTCTATCGAAAGACGGTTTTTATAAAGTTAACATAGACTTAAGATTTGAATACTATAACCAATTAGGTTTAAGCGTTCAGTTCTTTAATCAATGTTAGCAACATAATGATTTAAAGTCTTCTCTTTGAAAGGTTTTAGCGTCACAAAGCTTTTCTTGGTTGCTTTTAGTTTTGAATGATTTTGTCAATGTGTTTACTTAACTTATTATGCAATGATATGATAATGATGAAATTGACGGTAAAGTAAAGAACACAATATTTGTAAGGTTCGTTGGGTGGTGTAATCCCAACTACGTCCTACTTCTCCTTTATCACTCGGAGGCAATCCAATAGAATGATTCTCGAAGAATCACACATAAACTTCTACAAAATATGGAGAGATGGATTAGGATGACTTGAGCTCATTGGTCACACAGATTTCTACTAGAAGACACTTCTATCCTCTTGTTTCTTTCACCCATAAATAATGCAAGTATCCAACTTCAACTTCACACAGATTGCGAGGCTGGATGAGTTTTCTCTAACGGTTTGTTTGATTTGGAAGTTCAAACAACTTGGAATATCTCAATAGTAGTGTAGGGTTTTTCCGAAAAAGATGTTTGAGATATTGGTTGATGATTGTCTCAAGGATTGGGGAAAAGCAAGGAGAATGTTTGATTTGAATATTCGAGCTTTTCTGAAAGTTTAAGAATTGAGACTTCAACGCAACAGAGTTTTAGCTTGTAAGCTTGTCGTTCTGTGTTTTTGTCTTATTGCTGAAGTCCTATTTATAGACTTTCTCTGGTAAAGTGTCCATTGGCCACATGTTCAGGCGCGTGTCTTTCACTCTCGCACGTGAACAACTTTCGTCCTTTTTCCTTGAAATTCTTCAGTAGAACGTTGGTGCGGCAGTCTTTGTAAAATTGACAGTCCAATGAGAAGGCTTCTCTGTATGTCCTGGAGTGCTTATCACATATAATGTTCTTATCAACATTTAATGCATATGAAATCAATGCCCATTGGACATTAATGCTCTGAGAATAAATGCATTAAACTCTTTCTGCACTTAGGAATAAATTCAAGTGAATCTTTGTCTTTGATAGACGCTCATTTAACAGTGAATGATCCTGGTACAAAATAAACGCTTGGAATCTTCATCTTCATTCAAACTTCAGACGCTTGAATCTTCAGACCTAACTTCTGATAAACTCGCTCAGAATAATATCAGACGCTCAGTCAAAGACTACTTAACCTAACAGTCTAGAATAAAAACAAATAAAGCCTTATATAAATCCAACGCTCAGAGCCTATACATGACTTCTAATAAAATCAAACTTACATATTTTGGGTTCTAACATAAATCCTAATTGTCATCATCAAAACATCTAATAAGAAATTTCCTAACTCTCTCTCTCGATCAATCGCTTCCACCACCCTCAAGACATCACCCTCGGCAGTGCATCACTCTCTCTCAAATAGCCTCCCTCCGCTAGCTGTCGGCAGCCTCCTGTTTGGTAATCACCGCCTTTGATTTTCACTTTGTTGTGTTTTTCAGTCTCTTTTATCTGTTATCATTATGGATGAAATTTCCACCGAAACACCCTCATCGCCCTCTCATCCATAACACCCCCACATATGCCCTAAATACTATATTTCATCTTTTAAACTTCAAGCTCTGTTATGAGGATCCACATTTTAAACTTTGGAAAACAAGGGATTAGAAATCACCTAAAGAAGTCTAATTGATTTCCTTCCTCATAATAAGTATTTAGAAAAGTACTTCACAAACCAGCTTCACAACGAAGGGAGGATCCATTAAATCAGTTGATTCAAACGATAAGAACCTGCATCACGTACGAGCTGTAGAGTCACCTTCTCAAGATGAGATGGATCAAATTCTAAGAACGAGAACGCCATTTTAGTGAGGAGCAACGACGATACTTGAAGAAAGGACAAATAAACAAAGAATCATAAACTTCAGGATATATTCGTCTAACCATGCTATGATAATTGAAAAAAATAAGATAGCGTCTAAATCAATATTTTGATTGAAGATTTCCATGAATGGAAATGCTAGGGCTGCAGTGAGGAAGATCAAGCCTCCATAAAAACAATTACATTGAATCAATTTGCTTCGGTTGCAATTTGAAAGGTTTTGGAGGCAAATGCATACTTTGTATGCTTCAAGCAACAGTTGAGCTGCAACAAGTTGTTATGGTTCCAATTGAAGGAAGAAAGTAACTCAATTTATAAAGTCTATGTTACAATGTGTCTAACAATCAATTGAAAGAGCAATGGATGTAATGAGATTATCAATCTCAATGAAATAAGGAAAAAAAATTCTTATATAAAAACAAAAGAAATAAGGAAAATTCAATGGAGGAGAACATTTGGCAATGACCCAATTAAAGTAAATGATTACAAGCTCGATGTTTCATAAGAGAGAGCGCAAAATGAACGAAATAACAATAGTCAAATTGAGTTTCTAAGTGAAAATGGATGACGTAATACATTGCAAATTAAGAGTTAGAAACTAGGATTCAATAGATGGAGAAGAACGAAATTTGCAATTCAAATGGCGATTCTAGAGGTGAATCATCTTTTAAAATTAACAATTCAACAAGTATGCAAGCTTATGAAAGGCACCCAGAGGAGGTTTGACAAAATTCCAGTGAGCAAGACTGTCAAGATGACAATTATCGACAATAAGGAACTTTGAATATGAAAGTTGTCTTATGAGAAAAAAATATTCAATGATGATGTTTGGTTGATTGTCCCAAGCATAATAAAAAAGCATGGATACCATGATAATTTTTTTTTTAATATAGGTATGATAAAGGATTGGAATATGAAGATCTATGTTGATGTCCTCTATGAAGTAAGGAGAAACGCACCCTCAGATTCGCTCCTATCACGTCTACCTTTCACCCCACACGGTAAGTAAAGAAGATGAAGACTTACGTAGTAGGAGTATGAAATGAATAAACTTATGGACCACTCTTCACATTTCCTGATACCATATTAAAGTGCACTTATACTATCCGATGCACATCCATCACGCGAAAGCAACTAGGGAAACAACTTTTAATTCGCGATTCTATGAAGAGTACGATACTACACAATGTAAATTCCATGTTATTCGCAAAATTAACTTATCTTCATATATATAATTGAACTTCTAGTAACTCTCGCACCTATTTCTGATCAAAGGCACCCAATCGGTTATTTTTAACGAACTTCTAGGTTAGAACTACAATTGAAATAATCATAGCCCAAGGAACCTATTCCGGTATAGCTCAAGCACTAGCCCAAAATCTGATAACACTTTGTCATGCCCCATATTCAGCATTATCAATATAAAAGTCCAATCCAACAACTGGACACAATTTCAACAATTTATCTAGTAGATTCACAGCCCTACCATTGTCAACCAAACATATAAGTAAACTTACTATTTGTGACTTAATTTGCAATATTCACTTCTAAGATTGTCCAAGTCCATACTCATGATCCTCCAAGCCATTATCACTGCTCAACGCACCTCTAATGGAACAAAGTGAAATACATAAGCAAAAGCTTAATGAGCGTCAGTATTCATGTGAAAGGTGTTTAAAATAGGTTTTAGATTAAAAAATGATAAGTTAATGAGATGAACACAATAATAATTTTTGTTTTTTAGAAAATCATTGAAAATAGTTAAAATGACATTTGTTCACGATCACAATTAAGCAATAGGTGGTATGACAGCAAAACTTCAGTGTATGCATTTAGTATATGAATTCAAACAATAGGTAGTTATAGTAAACTATATATTGCACACTTAAGCAGTAGGGGGTTATTTAGCAGTAACATCACGTCCAATGAATTTACTCATGGCTCTTTGGTTCATGCTGCTTCTTTCTTATCACCCCTGAACACACTCGACTTAAAAGCCAACACCTTATGCCTCTCCACTCAGGCTCGTGATGCCCGTTTGGTCGTATCCCCGTTATGCTAAAACTCAATTCCTACGACCCACTCACCCTTAGAACACTCCATCTTTGGGTGGTGTATATGGCCGTGGATAGAGATAACTATGTTAAGACCACGACCCATGCCCTTCCAGCCAAACCTATCCATTATCACGCCTGACACTGGGTCCCAACACTCAACTATATACAATATGCAATGACAGAAATTTCACAATTGATGCAATAGAAGCCTTTATGCTCATGTTTCAGTTATATGTCAATTTACTGAACAAGTGTCAACACATTCGTCAAAGAGATACTTACTTGAAAATTATTTTCACAAAAAATGCATTTCAAATGATTCATGACTTTGCAATATGTACAATGCAGTGGTTAAGCAAAAGTGCTATTTAAGATTATTTGGATAGCGTTGAAAATCGTTTTCATTTGATAAAAGATCAAACAATTACAAATGTATGTATGTATGTATGTATGTATGTGTATATATATATATATACGACATAGTAAAATTTCCTTCTAGTTTTGAAAGACTTATAAATATAATTTTAGGAGGCAACTCACCTTGTCCAGTCTAATACCAAACCTCAAGTCCAGCGTTTTAGTGACACTCGGCTAAATTCAAAACTATACGTACAGATCCGAAATTATACTTAAATTTCTACATAATAACTAACATTTATATCAAAGTTCAAATCATAAATAAACACCAAATTCAAAATTATACGAATAAATTATACTTAAAAAATTAAAATTATACCTAAAATTCGAACTCATTATTCCTAAAATTTAAACCCTAAATTACAATACCATTACCATAAAATAAAAAGAATACACAAACCCTAAATTGAACAAAGTTAAAAGTATAATAAATTCCTTGGTAGGAGGAGAAATTCAAAAAAAAAATTGAAGAAATTTGGTGATAAAATTGCAACTTTGGGGAGAGAAGAAAGAAAGAAATGTGTTGTGAAATTGGGGATATAGAGGCAGTGTGAGTCGGTGTAAATATATTAGGATGAGTGTGAGACGCTCTTACCAAGAGCGTCTGACACTAAAGGTCAAACGACCATTACAATTGTTAAAATTAAAATAATTTATTGTTAGACGCTCTAGCTTTAGAGCGTCTCTCAAATTCTTTTTTTGGAAAAAAATTTATAAAAATTCTAAGACACTGTTGTGCGCAACGTCTCACGACAGAGACATTGTGCACAATAACATTTTGTTCTATTTTCTGAGTTTCCCCTAAACTTGTAACATTTTTGAATTTTTTATTTAAATTGTATTATTTATTTAAATTTTCCCTATCACCACACTTAATTACTTAAAGACAACATAGAATTTTCTAGATAAAGTCTATGTGCTATGAAATGGCCCGAAGATTCATTGCCAAAAGATTTCCCACAAAACATAATTTGAAAAATTAAAGTAAATAAGGAATCAATACAAAGAAAACAGTAAAAATGGTTGTGTTATTCAACTCCAAGTCCTAGGTACATGACTTGCAGTGGTGAGGTAGCAACCGTTTTGGTCTAATAATGCGTATTATTTCTCAAATGAGCTCAATGCGAAGCAAATCAAACTAACAAATAGTTCCATCAAACGCGTAGACTGCAAACATCTACTTCATGTTCTACATGTACCACCCCTGTCACGCCCCAAATTCAGTCCCTAAAGGGCCAAAATCTGAAAGCATGAGCTTATCAAAATAACAGTTCAATCAGAAATCTTCAAACAACTCAACAACTTCTAGGAGGTTGCCAATCCTAACACCGTCAACCAGATAAAGTAAACTTACTATCCATGTCTTAATCTGCAATTGTCACATCTAGGATTGTCCATGCCTACACTCAAGATCCTCCGAGCCAATCCCACTACTCAAGTCACCTCTAACTGGAAGGAAGTAGTGAAATACATAAGCAAAGGCTTAGTGAACGCCAATGTACGTGTCAAGGGTGCTTAAAATAGTTTTTGGACCCAAAACTAATAAATTAGGTGAAAACAATAATAGTATTTGTTTTTCAAAGGATCATTGGAACCCGAGTTAAAATGATATTTGCATGCATAAAATATTTAAGCAATAAATGCTAAGACTTAAAAACTTTAGTGTATGCATGATAAAGTTTTGTTCAAAAATCATTGAAAGCATGAGTGAAAATTGAATTTTAGTTCACAAGAACAATTGAACAATGAGTGACATGATACTCAAGTTTCAAAACATGCATCTAAATAGCAGGCAATTCAATGTAAGTAACATATACCAGGAACACTTAAGTAGGAGGGGGCCATGTTAGCAATACCATCGCATCCAATGACTTACTCATGGCTCTTTGGGTCCCGCTGCTTCTTCCTTATCACCCCTGAAAATGCGGCTTAAAGCCAACACCTTATACATCCCCACATAGGCTCGCGATGCCTGATTGGTTCTATCCGGAGTATGACACATGATCTAGTACCCACTCACCCTCACAACACTCCGTCTTTAGGTGTTGGGATTTGGCCGTGGATAGCGGGAACCGATTAAGACCGCAAGCCCATGCTTGACCAGCCAAACCCTGCCCTATCCACGCCCGACACTTAACCATGTAATATGCAACACGTATCACTTGAATGTAGTCACGATGTATGATCGTGATACAAGAACCACATGATGGAGTAATTTCACAAAATCCATAAAATCAATGTTTATTTTGAAATCATTCTTGTAGAATATGCATTTGAAACAAGTATGCAATGAAGCATTTTAGCTCATGATAGAATATTGAATCGAGCAAATAGTTTTTCAGAATTTCATTAAACTATATTTTCCTTGAAATCATTTTCACAAAACATGCCTGAAAAATTATTCTCGCAAAATATGTCTTTGAAAACATTCATGCAGTTACTATTTGGCAACATGAGATGTTAATTTAAAATGAGTCCATGATTTTGATTTTTGAAAGCTTTGAAACTCATTTTCATGTGAAGTATCATAGCATGATGCAAGTATATAGATATATATACGACGTGACGAAAATTCTTTCCAGCTTTGAAAAACATACAACTATAATTTCGAGAGGCAACTCACCTTTTCCAATCAAATACCAAACTTCAAATCCAGAGTTTGTGTGACACACAACATATCTTGTAATTACAAGTACCTATTCCAAATAATTATATACTCATCAATACGGTCATAATGTCAAGTTGATTGATAATAATCGATTCTTAATATCTTACTATTAATTGCGAATAATCAAAGGTCGGGGAAAAATCTTTTCCAACACTTACCCAGAAACATATACACCATAAAATTGATTTATTGTTAGGAATTTCATGTTAGAAGTTTTGATGATGACAATTAAGTTTTTGTTAGACCTCAAAAAGGTTGTAAGTTTATTTTCGTAGAAAACTTGTATAGGCTTTGAAGCATTAGACTTGTAATAGATTTATTAGGCTTTGTTATCTTACTTTAGAGTGTTAGGCAAAATAGTCTTAGGCTGAGCGTCTGATGATTTCTGAGTGAGTTTATCAGTGGTAAAGTTCGAAGACTCAAGCGCCTGATCTCAAAAGATAGATACAGTCTCCAAGCGTCCACTTTGGCCAGCTATATCAAGCGTTACCTTATGGGACAGAAGTGATTTCACCTGAATTTACTTCTAAGTCCAGAAGGAGTTTAATGCAAATATTCTCAAAGCATTAAATACCAACGGGTATTAATTTCAAATGCATTAAATGTTGATAAGAGCATTTAATATGATAAGCAATGTCAGACGTACGGAGAAGCCACCCTATTGGACTGTCAACTATCTCAGACTGCAGCACCAACTTTCGTGCAGCAGATTTTCAGGAAAAAGGACAAAAGCTGTTCACTCGCGAAAGTGAGAGACACGCGCCAGTGCATGTGTCAAACGGACACTTTCTCCAAGAATACCTATAAATAGGACTTCAACAACAAACAATAAAAAGAAGCAACAATTTTATCAAAGCCAAATTGCTGTTGCATTAAAATCTCATTCCTTAAACTCTCAGAAAAGCCAGAAACTTCAAGAAACATCCAAATTGCTTTTCTTATATTCCTGAGACAGTCAACAAATATCTCAAACATTCTTTTTGAAGAAACCAGATTCCTACTGAGATATTACCAAGTTGTTTGAACTTCATCAAAATCAAACAAACCTTTTTAGAAAATTCCATCCAAGCCTCGCGATCTGTGTGAAGTCGAAGTTGGATACTTGCATCATTTCTGGGTGAAAGAAGCAAGAGGGTTGAAGTGATTTGAAGCAGAAATCTGTGTGATCAAGGAGCTCAAGTCATCGACATCCATCTCTCCCTAATTTGTAGAAGATTCTGTGTGATTCTTTGAGAAACATTTTAGTGGATTGCCTCCAAGTGCAAAGGAGAAGAAGGACGTAGTTGGGATTACACCACCCAACGAACCTTACAAATATTGTGTTATTTACTTTTCAGTCATTTCATTCATCTATCATATCATTGCATAAGTAAAACACAATCAAAAGCTAAGCACCTAAGAAACATCTTGTGACGCTAAAACTTTCAAAGAGAAGACTCCAAAATCATTCCGTTGTGCTAACCTTGATTAAAAGAACTGAACGCTTAACCTACAAGGTCAAAGTATTCAATTCCTGAAGTCTAAGTTAACTTTATAAAACAGTCTTCATTAGACGCTTCAGAAAGTCTCAAATATCTTATGTGAACGCTAAGGTGAAGCGTCACACTCACTTCAAGCGCCTATCATTTCAAGCGTCCAAATACGTTTAATACGAAATCTTTTTTAAGTCGAAAAAGACTTAAGGGTCTATTCAACCCCCCCTCCCTTCTAGACCCTTTCGTATGCCACTTGGGACCAACAAGTGGTATCAGAGCAATTAATTTTGAAATTTTAAAAATTTCCAAGCATAACTGCTTGTTTAGATCTTTTTCTTTCAAAATCTAGTTGCTTTTTTAAAGCTTAGATATGGCATTTGCTAAAGTTCCCAAATTGACAGAATCAAATTTTGACACATGGAAAGTCAAAGCATTTACGTATTTATGTTCATGCGATGATGACATGTGCGATATTATTTCAGATGGGCCAATCAAAATATATAAAGTTATCACAAGAGCGCCTGGAGCCACAGAAGAAACCCCTGATGGTTACGTTGAAAAACCAAAACAAGAATGGTCTCCAGATGAGCGTCGAAGAGCTAACTTGGACAATGTTGGTCGCAACGCTCTGTATACGGCTATTGGTGATAATGATAACTTATTCAATAAAATCAAATCTTGCAAAACGACTAAAGAAATATGGGATAAGCTGGCTACAATCTGTGGTGGTTCAGCTCAAATCAAAGAAAACAAACTTTCCATTGCTAAGGAAAAGTTTAACGGATTTAAGATGCTACCCAATGAAACGCTAGAGCAATTGGATATAAGATTCACAGCTCTTGTTACAGAACTTACGTCGTTGGGAATGGACTTACAGAATCGAGAAATGGTGGTTAAGATCTTTAGAAGTCTACCAAGTAAATTCTTGATGAAGACAACAGCTATGAGAGAATCAAACATGCTAGATCTCTTAACTCCAGAAGACGCCTTTTCAGAGATAAAAGCTTTTGAGTTCGAGTTGAACTCTGCTAGTGACATTGTGAGTAATCCACTGATTGAATCTGGAGCGCTCATTGCATCAATCAAAGGCAAATCGGGTAACAAAGGAAAGAATTCGGACATTAATGAGGAAGAAGAGTTGGCTTTGCTGAATAGATTCAGGAAGTTCTTGAGATATGAAAAGAAAGGAAAAGGTCCTAATAATCAAGGACAAAGTTCATATCAAGCGCCTTCTCCCATACAACAACAGTTTCAAGCGCCTCAATATTCTGTTCCTTTACCTCAAGCGCCTGCTCAATATCAAGCGTCTACTCAAAATCTCCCAGCTCCAGTGGTTTCAAAACCACACACTGCAAGGCTAACAAGTGAACAAAAAATGAAAACCAATCTTTGTTATAATTGCAAGAAACCGGGGCACTACCAGGTAAATTGTCCCTATCCAAATGTATCCAAGCCCTCAAGGCAGGATTACTTGGATAGAAACCAATTCAGGAGCAACCTTCGACAACAAGGTTTGCTTGCGGAATCAGAACCAGCATCAGCACCTGAAGATTTAGAATCATCAGACGAAAGTAGTGATGATGATGAGCCGATAGATGACTCAGCGCTCATATGTCTCATGGCCAGAGATGATGAAGCGTCCCCTGAGGTAATCAATGAATTATCAATTCCTCTTTCTTATGATGAATTACTTGACAAAGTCAAAGAATATTACAATGAATGTCAAGAAGCTGCCAAAATATATCAAAATGATCTCGCTATTATTTCATCACTCACAAACGATAAAGTAACGCTCAGAGCAGAGTTGCAAATTCAGCAACAGTGCATTGAGAAAAACCAATCGCTTGAGAGTGAAGTTATTCAATTGAGAGGTGATCTTGATATAATAGTCAAGAGAGAAGCTGATCTGATGGCTAGACTTGCCAAGTCAGAACAGCTCATCTCATCGTTGTCCAAAGCATCCAGAAAGCTCGACAATGTGACTGAAATAACAAGGTTGTTTGGAGAAAAGACCGGTTTAGGATGCAATGAATTCGGTAAACAACCAAACAAACCTAATGTTACGGCAAACAACAAAGGAAAGGGTGTTTTCTTTGTTGAGAAAGGTTCACAAGGTCAAACTCAAAATGAACCAAGGGACAATGGTAAGAGGCCAAATGAGAAAGTCAAAACTAACTCAGACAAGGGTAAGGCTAAAGCAAATGATCCACAAAGACAGACTCATCCAAACGCTCAAAAAGCTAAGGATAAATCTAGTCACTGTGAATCAAGCGCTAAGCGTCTAGCACCAAACGTGCAACCCAAGCCAGAGCCAAGGAAATACCAGCGTCGATATCCAAAACAGTCAAGATCATATTATCGATACTATGATAATTATGATTATGACTATTATTATAATCGTGGATATTATTATACATCCAAAAATTACACACAGCACAAGGTGAAACCCAAAAAGGCCAATATTCCTACTATGAAGACAAGGCAAATTTGGATTCCTAAAGTTCTAATTAACACTAACAAGGATACTAATGTTGAAGGACCCAAGCAACAATGGGTACCTAAACAGAAATAGAACTTCCCTTTTGATTGCAGGTACCTAGAGCTAAAGTCAATACATCTGTTTGGTATTTTGATAGTGGATCGTCAAGGCACATGACAGGTTCCAAAGATCTTCTGATCAACTATCAAGCTGCCAATGGTCCTCAGGTTGTATTTGGTGATAACTCCAAAGGTAAAACCAAAGGTATAGGTACTGTGCATAGGGGGAACATCATGATAAGTGATGTTTATTTTGTTGAGGGTCTAAAGCACAATTTATTAAGCATAAGTCAATTCTGCGATAAAGGCTTTGAAGTCATATTCTCAAGTGACTATTGCTATATAAACGACGCTAAGACTAAATCTACTAAACTAAAAGGAAAAAGGAATAACAACGTATATTTGGTAGATTGGGGTTCAACACTTGATAACAACCCAACATGCTTTGTTGCTAAAAATGAATCTAAAATGGGTTGGTTATGGCATAGAAAAATGAATCACCTCAACTTTAAGACAATCTCTCAGCTTATAAGTCAAAATCTTGTAGAGGGATTGCCAAATGGACCATTTCATAAGGATCGCCTCTGTGACGCTTGTCAAATGGGTAAACAAGTTAAATCATCTTTCAAGAGAAAACCTCATCTATCTACTTCTAGAATACTTGAACTACTTCACATGGATTTGTTTGGACCTGTTCAAACAATCAGTGTAAGCGGTAAAAAGTATACTTTAGTGGTAGTAGACGATTTCTCTAGATTTACTTGGGTGGAATTTCTTTCATCCAAAGATGAAACATGTGACAAGTTAACAGCGCTTATTCGGCAACTTCAAACATTGAAAAATCTTAAGGTTGCAAGAATAAGAAGCGATCACGGTACTGAGTTTACTAACAAGGTTGTTGAGAAGTTTTGTGCAGAAAATGGAATACATCATGAGTATTCAGCTCCCAGAACTCCCCAACAAAATGGTGTTGCTGAGCGCCGGAACCGAACGCTTAAGGAAGCCGCTAGGACTATGTTAGCTGAATCCAAGCTTGCTCCTAGATTTTGGGCCGAAGCGATCAACACTGCTTGTTACACTCAAAATCGATGCATGATCAACAAACAGCATGGAAAAACTCCATATGAACTGTGGAAGGGACGTAAGCCAAATATTTCATACTTTCACGTCTTTGGTTCTAAATGTTTTATTCATAATAATGGATCCCAAAGCCTAAAGACTTTTGATCCTAAAGCGGATGAAGGAATCTTTCTAGGCTACGCCAAAAATGGAAAGAATTTTCGCATTCTCAATAAGATCAAATCGAAGGTTGAGGAATCTATTCATGTTGTGTTTGATGATGCTAACCAAGAGCCGAGTAAGGTAAATGTAAATGATGTAGGAGTTGAAGATCTATGTCATCAAGCGTCCAAAATTACTATTGATGAAGATACTGACGATGATGATGAGATCTCAGTGCCTCCTCCTAAGAATACTCGTGAAATCAATCTAAATTATCATGTAAGAAATACGGATGATCATGAAAAGAATGATCATCAAGAGCAAAGAAGGAATCGTGAACTTGAAGCGCCAACGCAGGAGAATGGTCAAGCGAATGATTCTCAAGCGCCTGTTCATTCTCAAAACCCCTTCCAAACAGATAGACTATGGTTACGTGACCATCCACCTGAGCAAATCATTGGAGATATTGAAGCACCAGTTAGAACTAGAGCCGCTACATTTAATGAGGCTATGTTCGCAAGCTTTCTATCTCAAATGGAACCTAAGAAAGTGGATGAAGCGTTAAGTGATCCAAGTTGGATTGAAGCTATGCAAGAAGAGCTCAATCAGTTTGAGCGAAATAAAGTTTGGATGCTAGTACCAAGACCAACTCATCAAGGAGTTATTGGAACTAGATGGGTATATAGAAACAAGATGGATGAGGACGGCATTGTTGTAAGAAACAAGGCCAGACTCGTAGCTCAAGGATACTGCCAAGAGGAGGGCATTGACTTTGATGAGACTTACGCTCCTGTTGCTCGTCTTGAAGCAATCCGCATGTTTCTAGCGTACGCAGCGTTTAACAAGTTTACAGTATTTCAAATGGACGTAAAGAGTGCCTTCCTGAATGGTAAACTCCAAGAAGAAGTGTATGTGGAGCAACCTCCAGGATTCATCAACAATCATGGTAAGGGTATGGTTTACAAGCTAGAAAAAGCACTTTATGGGCTTAAGCAAGCACCTCGAGCATGGTATGACACTCTCTCTATCTTTCTTATTGGTAAAGGTTTTTCAAAAGGCAGCGTTGACACAACGTTATTTAAAATTACCAATGATGAAGATATTCTCTTAGTTCAAATTTACGTTGATGACATTATATTTGGTTCTACTAATAAGCGTCTGTGTGAGAAATTTTCGAAAATGATGCAAGAACAATTTGAAATGAGCATGATGGGTGAATTAACCTTCTTCTTAGGACTACAAGTTAAACAACTCCCTAATGGCATATTTATCAACCAAGCTAAATATACACGAGATATGATTAAGAAATTTGGTATGGAAAATGCATCATATTCAAAAATTCCAATGAGCCAAACGCTTAAGTTAGATAAAGATGAAAGTGGAAAGAAAGTTGATATCACTAATTATAGAGGTATCATAGGATCACTTCTTTATCTCACTGCCAGTAGACCTGATATTATGTTTTCGGTATGTATGTGTGCACGATTCCAAGCTGATCCTAAAGAGTCACACTTGACTGCTGCCAAGAAAATCCTTAAATACCTAAAAGGCACACAACATGTGGGCTTATGGTATCCCAGGGATTCTCCTTTTGAACTAATCGGTTACTCAGATGCAGATTTTGCAGGTTGCAAAATAGATCGTAAAAGCACTAGTGGTACTTGTCAATTCTTAGGTGATAGGTTAGTTTCATGGCATAGCAAGAAACAACAATCCATAGCTACCTCCACAGCCGAAGCTGAGTATGTAGCTGCAGGAAGTTGTTGTGCACAAGTTCTATGGATGAGGCAACAACTTAGAGATTACGGAACAATCTTAGGACCAACTCCCATTCATTGTGATAACCAAAGCGCTTTAGCCATGACTCAAAACCCTGTTCTTCATTCAAGAACCAAACACATTGACATTAGATACCATTTCCTTCGTGACCACGTTCAAAAGAAAGATATCTCCATGCACTTCATTGGAACTGACAAACAACTGGCAGATATCTTCACCAAAGCACTCAATGAACAACGTTTTCTCACTTTGAGAAGTGAACTAGGTATGATTGATTTAAACGCTTGATCATGAAGCATCATATTTTATTAGGCATATAATTTAGGGGGAATCCACTTAAGTTATATCTCACAATATTCTTAAACAAAAAAAAAAATTTTTACTTGATCATAACTGTAAGCGTCAATGATAAAAATTTTCAGATGCATAATCATCAACGCTCAGCTCTATGTTTGCATAAAATATTGAATGCTCAAAATATTGAAAAGACTTTTGACTTCAAGCGTCCATCTTATCAGCTAAGCGCTGAATAGTTTATCAAACATTTATAAAATATTTTCGTTACAAGCCATGCATAAAATTTTCAAACTTCTTTCAAGGTCGTGGGTAGACTCAAAGGTCTATTTTGTACTCTACTCACACGCCTCTATCACATCAAACTGGCGGGTACTCAATTTTTTTAAAAATGACGGTTCAGAGATAGCACGTGTTTGTGTACGTGTCAGTGTACAAACATGCGCGTGTGTTACACTCTGAAAATACCAAACGTTAATTTTTCTTTAACTCGGATGTCAAATCTTTATATATGAGAATTACCAAATGTAACTTCTCTCTTTTACACAAAACTCGCGTCCGCAGTTAATAAATTTATGGCTAAGATTCAACAGTTATTACACGTGTTTAAATCCTACTCAGACTACATAACACAAGTTTCAAAACTCTTTACTGTGTCATTTAAAACACAAACTCTGCAGAAAAAGTAACTTACTTTCTATTCAAGCATATCTGCAAATCTCTCTTTATCTCTCTCAATACAACAGAAAAATCTCAGTCCATCTTCTTCGTTTTAAACAAAAAAATGGCACCCAAGAAATCATCATCTACTTCTGCTGAAATTACCATCAAGGTAACTGAAGGTCTTGTTGTCGACTGGAAATTTCTATATGAACAAACTCAGATCAACCTGACGGACATAATGGACATGGTCGTCAAAGCTGGGCTCAAACCCTTCTTAACCCAATACTCTTATATGTTTCCTACTGAAGTTGAAACTTTCTGGAAGACTGCTACACTTTCAGAGGACAAGAAGTCCATCTCTTGTCAAATTCCCTTCTCCAAGAAGGAGTCTCCAAAGGAATTCATCCTATCTGCTTCCACCATTGCCAAGAACTTCAATTTGCCTAATGAGGGTGAGGCACTGGATTCTGTTACATTGAAACAAATTAAGGAAGCATGGGCAATCATGAGTGCGTACGACGATGTTCCTTACACTCAGTACTTCGAGAAGAAAGATCTGGTGTCCAAATACCGGTTATTGGCTGATTTCTGCAGCAAGATCATAGAATGCCGCGTGGGAACCTTTGATAAGGTAAATCCCGTCCAATTTCAGATGATGGTTGCTTTACTCTTCAACATCAAAATCAACTGGAGTGAGTACATCTTCGGACGGTTTTGGGACAGTCTCAGCGCTTCAAATAAGCCTTATGGACTCATCCTGAGTGACATCTTGTTTAAATCGAATTGTGTGTACTCGTCTGGACTTCCGTTGAATAAGTCCAAGTTGTTGGGAAAAAGGATTCTGACCAATATGTTCAATCCTCCAAAAGTTAGTGGTGCGGCTAGACCCCTATCTGAGCGGCTGGAAGAACGCCAACTGCTTGCTCAAAAGGCTGAGAGACCAGTGCCAGAGGAAGCTGTGAAGCGTCCAGCAGCAACGAAGAAGAGAGCCCCCAGAAAACCCAAAGTTAAAATTGCCGTCCCCTCTCAAAAGATTGATGAGGAAACTGATGAGGATGCCGAGGACAAGTTGCCTCTCAAAAGACGAAAGCTGGAAGGGATCATTAAGCAAATAGACTTTGAAGAACCAGCTGTTGATCCTCCCGCTCCTCCGGCTAAACTAGTTGAAGGAGTCAATATTAAGAAAATCTTTAAGCGTTCCAGGACTAGCAAGCGTCAAGCTACTCCTGAAGAGCCTGAGACAGTTGAGCCAAGCGCTCAAGATGTTGCCGTTGAGCCAAGCGCTCAAGTTGTCGTTGAGCCAAGCGCTTAAGATGTTGCTGTTGAGCCAAGCGCTCCAGAGACTGCTGTTGAGCTTAGTTCTCAGGGTAAGTTTATTTCTTCCCACAGCATTTCTATTCCTACATCTGTAGAAGATCCTGCTCTTATAGAGGATGGCTCTTGTTTTTCAGCTATAGTTCCAGCTGCTGCTGAAGTGTCCACAGATGTTCTGTTGGATGTTGACTTGACTGAAGTTGTAGCTATCGCTCAAGATGTTGCCGCTGAAGTAGCTGCAATTGAACCTGAGGAACCTGCTACTTTAACAGAGGCACGTTCAGAAGATCAGAACGCTGCTGAAGACGTTAAAGCTCCACGTCACTTCTTTCAACTCGATCCGCTGAAGACAATTGATCATTCAATTAACTATATGCCCCCAGCGCTCGACGAAGATTTCATTCCTGCAGGATATAATATAGAAAGATATATTGCTGCCGAAGCTGACGCTGCAAGACTGATTGACTTTGACAGCGCAATCAAAGCAACCGTTCTAAACAGACCAGGAGACAGACCTCCTAGATGTGCCGTGGATGTGGCTTACTATCTTGACAATGGCCACAGCAGACCAACTGGGTTCGCGCTAAGGGATTACACTGTTCGTGTGTATGATCCTCTCCGTCCTAGCTTTCTCAATCCCTCCGAGTCAGTCTTGAACAGAGAAGGTTACACACATTTCCCACAGACGGCTCACAGCCCTGAAAATCTTGCATCGGTCCGTCCTCTCTGTCTATGGAAAAATAAAGAGATTCATGCTGGTGAGCGCCTTGAATCGTTGACCGATCTGCTCCAGACTGAAGCTGATGCTTACTTTGACAGCGTCTGGAATGCCAACTATCAGCCTGATAAGCACCGCTTTGAAGCCATAAGAGATATTCATCTTGAAGGTATTCGTGCTATGGTGAATGCTGGCACAGACTTCTGTATAAATGAAGTAAATTGGGTTGAAGCGTACATGGGACATAAATACACCTTCCCAGAGTTAGTCCAAGCTCCCCATCTTTTCGGCATAGGCATGCATGACAAGAAGCGTCAATTCGCCAAGTATTGCCTCCTGAAGCGTCAACAAAGACTCGGACCTGTTCTCAAGCTCCCAATTATTAGACATCAAATAGAACAATGTCTACGTCAAGAACTTCAGAGATTATCCATCACCCCTCTTCGGTTTAATGCTCAAGCGTCTTCCAGTGGTACAGTTGGTGAACGGTGCTTAAATCTTGCTCCAAGCCACTGTGAAGAAAACTTCAATCTGATGGTAAAAATTCTATCTCCCGTATCTCTCTTTGATAAAATCTTCACTGCCAATCTCAGATCTTGGAACGGCTCAGTGATCAATTCATTCAAAGGATATCCGCTGCTCCCTTCCATTCGCAGTGAGGTACTCAATCACTATGAGTATGTTCTTTCTCTGCTTGAAAGGAATCAAGAGCTCGCTCAAGCCGTTTATCCGTATCTTGAAGAGTACTATGCGGACTGTGTGCCTACACATCGACGTCCTGCATCTCTTCCCTCAGATTGCTTGATTGGATTTTCCAGAACTCACTGCACAGATTCACTATTCTCCATCGCTCAAGCGCCGTCCAAAGTTTTCCCAGATCATGTGCTGGATATCATTGGTCCAATGTACATCAGGGCCATTGATAGTCCTCTTCGCACATTTATCTCCGGTACTTGTATGTCCAGGACCAGACTCATTGAACTCTTGGATTCTACATCCACCTCTTATGCCGACTCAGCAAGCTGGAACTTCCAATTCACTGACTTTCGCCAACCTGAGTCAACGCTTGAGGAAGCGCCTGCTGAGACATCTGAAGCGTCCAAATCTGCAGATACCAGTATTCCTGACGCTCCTGAACATGCTACCATTGATAGTGCTGAAGATACTTCCCTGGATATTCGAGGTACTGTTTTTGATCCAGCCTATCAAGTTCCTTTTGACTCTCTCAAACACTCATCCCGGTTCAAGCGACCAGCTCCTCAAGCAGTTCAATCAGATGAGAGTCAAGCCTTCGGTCCCCTGCTTAAATCTGTTTTGGAGACAATTAGCGCTCAAGCTACTCAGAGTGAAGAATCTCTCCATTGGATTAAGGAAGACCTGGCAAAGATTGAAACTCACGTAATGAGCGCTCAGATTGCTCATATGCGTAGTTCAGCTCAAGCGGCAGTTGGTGAGTGCAAACAAGACTTTCAAGAAATGCAGGATGCTGCCCACGCCACCCAACTTGCCATGAAAGAAGAACTTGAAAAGCGCCTTGCAACCCTTGAGATCTCTGTGAATGACGCTACCAGCGCTAAGCTTCTTGTTATGCAGGAACGCTTCGACAAGCGTCTGGATGACATCACAGATTCCTTATCTCAGATTGCTCATCAGGTAAGTGTACTCACAAACCACTTCTTAAAATCTGATGATGGCAATAAGGGGGAAGAGAAGAAGAAAGGAGAAAAGCGGAAAGCGTCCAGTTCAAAAGTTGAAGATCCTCCGTCTCCTAAGCGTCAAATGCCTCCTTCTCAGTCTGCGCTTAATCTCCCGTCTTGGATAACTGCTCTGAAACAAAGTTTATCCGGAGCGCCCAGTAGTACACTAAGGGAACCTCCTAGAGCGTTATATCCAAACCTACCAATTCCTACAAGAGCACTGCTTGAACAGTTTGACATTCCTCTTCAGAGAACATCCATTTCAGAACCTACAGATCCACAGATCTTAGCTGAAGAAAGAAAAATGACTGATTTTAGCCAAGCTTTTCGAATCTGCCTAAGGTACATTGGTATCGACCCAACTGACTGGGATAATCACTTTAAAATATTCAAAAAGAGACAACAAGAAGAAAACAAGCTTATCATCAACAAAGATCATGAAGCAATGATGATCTTGGAAGACAATCTGACTGAAGCTATCCGAGCTGAAATGTCCAAGCGATACAGAGTTAGACCAAGTCATTAAAGCTTTCTGATTTTACATTATCTATATTCTTGTCTCTTATAATCTTTAAATATTCAGCTGTAAAAATGCTTGTAATTCTCGATAAATATGAAATGCATTTTCTTTGCTGAAACATCTCGTTGAAGCGTAACTAACTTTAACTAACATCTACTGATCAAAGCTAACTTTTACTTTTGGCTATCTAACTCTTGAACTATAAAAGAGTAAGTATTGCCATCATCAAAAAGGAGGAAATTGTTAGGAATTTCATGTTAGAAGTTTTGATGATGACAATTAAGTTTTTGTTAGACCTCAAAAAGGTTGTAAGTTTATTTTCGTAGAAAACTTGTATAGGCTTTGAAGCATTAGACTTGTAATAGATTTATTAGGCTTTGTTATCTTACTTTAGAGTGTTAGGCAAAATAGTCTTAGGCTGAGCGTCTGATGATTTCTGAGTGAGTTTATCAGTGGTAAAGTTCGAAGACTCAAGCGCCTGATCTCAGAAGATAGATACAGTCTCCAAGCGTCCACTTTGGCCAGCTATATCAAGCGTTACCTTATGGGACAGAAGTGATTTCACCTGAATTTACTTCTAAGTCCAGAAGGAGTTTAATGCAAATATTCTCAAAGCATTAAATACCAACGGGTATTAATTTCAAATGCATTAAATGTTGATAAGAGCATTTAATATGATAAGCAATGTCAGACGTACGGAGAAGCCACCCTATTGGACTGTCAACTATCTCAGACTGCAGCACCAACTTTCGTGCAGCAGATTTTCAGGAAAAAGGACAAAAGCTGTTCACTCGCGAAAGTGAGAGACACGCGCCAGTGCATGTGTCAAACGGACACTTTCTCCAAGAATACCTATAAATAGGACTTCAACAACAAACAATAAAAAGAAGCAACAATTTTATCAAAGCCAAATTGCTGTTGCATTAAAATCTCATTCCTTAAACTCTCAGAAAAGCCAGAAACTTCAAGAAACATCCAAATTGCTTTTCTTATATTCCTGAGACAGTCAACAAATATCTCAAACATTCTTTTTGAAGAAACCAGATTCCTACTGAGATATTACCAAGTTGTTTGAACTTCATCAAAATCAAACAAACCTTTTTTAGAAAATTCCATCCAAGCCTCGCGATCTGTGTGAAGTCGAAGTTGGATACTTGCATCATTTCTGGGTGAAAGAAGCAAGAGGGTTGAAGTGATTTGAAGCAGAAATCTGTGTGATCAAGGAGCTCAAGTCATCGACATCCATCTCTCCCTAATTTGTAGAAGATTCTGTGTGATTCTTTGAGAAACATTTTAGTGGATTGCCTCCAAGTGCAAAGGAGAAGAAGGACGTAGTTGGGATTACACCACCCAACGAACCTTACAAATATTGTGTTATTTACTTTTCAGTCATTTCATTCATCTATCATATCATTGCATAAGTAAAACACAATCAAAAGCTAAGCACCTAAGAAACATCTTGTGACGCTAAAACTTTCAAAGAGAAGACTCCAAAATCATTCCGTTGTGCTAACCCTGATTAAAAGAACTGAACGCTTAACCTACAAGGTCAAAGTATTCAATTCCTGAAGTCTAAGTTAACTTTATAAAACAGTCTTCATTAGACGCTTCAGAAAGTCTCAAATATCTTATGTGAACGCTAAGGTGAAGCGTCACACTCACTTCAAGCGCCTATCATTTCAAGCGTCCAAATACGTTTAATACGAAATCTTTTTTAAGTCGAAAAAGACTTAAGGGTCTATTCAACCCCCCCCCCCCCCCTCTAGACCCTTTCGTATGCCACTTGGGACCAACAATTTGGATCAATCGAACTCTAATTTCCAGCCGTTGATGAGTATACACGAGGCAACTCCACCGTGCTCCTCCATCTATTTTAGTGCGTCCTCATCGTAACCATTTTTGTTCGTCCATTTACCGTGATCCCAACACTAAAATCTAAATCAACAGATTTCCAACATTATAAGCTTTCTCTCTATATAAATTTCATCTCAAAAACCACTGGATAAAAAGGATGAACCGGCCTTCAAAGGTGATCTCCCGAGACTGTCAATTTATCGAACATCCTGGCACTTTGTAATCAAATCCACTTTTCGGCCGCATTACCCCATGGATTTTGTCAAATCTTGTGCCTATCCATATCTACACTCACGGATCTTTCCAATGGTTATTTTTTATGTACCATAGGACATAGGGAAGTTCCATTTCTGGTCAAAACAAAGTGGATGACCATTTTTGGAAATCGAAACAGGGCACTGGCAGTGATCTTGAGGTGTTGTTTCTTGACTATCTACGAATTGAATTTCAGAGAAACACAATCTTACAACTATCTAGACTCAATAATCTTTCTATTGGTGGTATCAGATGAGTGATTGGACCATTGGAAAGGTAGGTTCAGGCAAAATTAAAATATACACAGTTTCTGGAAATACGAAATGGAGTAGTGGCAATGCTTATTTTGATGCAATTTCTCAACTCTTTTAGTAGCCTTTTTCACAAAAACTCGTATGTAATATAATCTATAATCTAATATCATTCTATTGATGGTCTTTCATGTACAATCAAACTATGAAAATGATGATTTCTAGGCACAAAAAAGTGAAGCAATATTTTGACAATGAAAACTGCACCTTGTAGAGAGGTGCTTTAGTAACTGAATTGAGAAATATACCAAGAACATTAAGAAAAATGAATTATACTGGGATGTTCCAAATTGTTTTAGCAATAATTTGATCTAATGAAATCAAGATTTGGCCATTATTGGATACCTCAAAATCGGAAGATACAAAACTGCCACAGCAGGATTTTGCATAAAACTGAAAGATGGGCTGTTTGACACACTCTTATGGCCGATTTTAAGAAAATTCTGAATCTCTTTGAGCATGAAGAAGATGAATAACATAGGTAATACTGTTCTGAGTAGTGGTAGATGGAATTGAATGAAAATGAGACGGACAGAGATAAGAGATTTAAAGGAATAGAAATCTGCTAATAAGAATTGAATTGTCCAAGTACAAATCCTTTTATATTCATGTGTCCTACACTTGTACAATATTATGTGAGGTAGAATGGGATTGGGTGTCAATGGTGATTTGATAAATGGAGACAACAAGACTATCTACTCTATTTGCAATTTGACCTCTGAAGTTCGCTACACGGAATATGTCACACGTAATTAACTTATATACCTTATGTTAGTGTGTATGCCCTCAAATGCCATAAAGATGATAGATTTATAGGGCATTGATTTGTAAATATTATTATAATAAAAGCCATTTTCTTGTTGTTTTCTTATAGGCATTTGTAAGGTTTTAGTAAACAACGTAAAGTCCTTGATAATAAAGCAAACCTTCTACTCCCTATGGGTTAGGGAGAATGGCACTAGAAGAGTTTGATCCTTATTATCTAAAATTGGTTCGCAAGTCGAAGAAGGTATTGACTGGGCATCAATATTAGATAAAGACTTGTATGATATAAGTTTTGACAGGAAAAGTGTCAGTCGATCACCATGGGAATGGTAGTGGGAACTTATGTCATAGACACTTCAGTTAGACTGATGTGTTCGAACACTGCTCGCATCAGTTTTGTCACGTGGGTTTTCACTCACTAACAGTCAATGACAAAACTGATAAGTTGTGATAGGTACGCGTGAACCTTAGACCTAAGGAATCATGTTGAAGATGTACTTGTGACATAAAGTCTGTCACTAAAGTAGTTAGATCCAATTCACCCGTTGGTGGAGTCGACTTAGAAGTGCGGCTTGGTGGGCAAGTAGCAGTCTTAATTGATTAGCAAAATGAGATTTATTCTCTCATAAGTGGATGAGCTAAATATCCTATGCAATCATGAATGAATGAGGTCATAAAGACTTTGGTCAAAGCATTAGAGATATTCATGTTAGACATGAAAGTATACTCAATGACATCGATTCATTATGAGCTAAGCATATGGTCAAGTTTTGTGACTTTGACTAAACCATGACTCTCACTTGACTAGGATATATGAATAAAGAGTTTATACTCGTACGGTATCCACAACGTGAAAGGTTTGGAATGATCATATTCATTCGTTCTCAATTGGAATACGATGTGGACCACGAGACTGGCTGGGTGTTACCCACATCCTTTTGATTTCCTCCCAATTGCATTTTGAGACGAACCTAAAAAGTCGCGCTTAAAGGAATTGCAAAAGAAAAATTCATGGAATTGACTTGAGAGAGTTTTTGGTATAGGATATCGCAATTAATTAATTAACCATTAGATGATTTTATTAATTAATTAAGTTAATGTGTTAATTAATTTCTTTAGAGAAATTAATTATAGAATTAATATGGATTTAATTAGTTATTTGATTAATTCATTTATTGGATAAATAATATTAATTAAATAAATAATTGGACTAAGGCCGAAGGGCTTTAAAACGTCCATAGTTAGTTAATTCAGTTATTCTTTTTCTAGTGTAGTATAAATATGTTACTTAGTGAAAAATAATACCAAGCCACAATCATAGCTTTCTCTTCAAGTCAAAGTCTTCCAAACACACACTCTCTCTCTAGCTGTCTTCAAGGAGGATTTTTTGCTTTAATTCCGGCGTGGTGATTTAGAGATAGTAGCAGATTTGCTGATCGAAGAAGGATCACAAAAGTTGGTTCAAAAATCCAATTACACGAAGAAAAGTACATAAATTCTAAATATGATTTAATACATGAAATCGAGATGAACCACTTGGGATATTTCAATTTTTGTTGCGTTTTATATTCCAAATCCCAACAGTGGTATCAGAGTCAATCTCTGTTTTTCGTATTTAATCGAATACGTGATTTATATATTTTTCGTGTTTTTGAATCATGATAAATTTGATGTTAAATTTATGATTTTGAACCAAGATTTTTTTGCGTTTTTCTTGTATATTATTGCATGATAATATGGTGAATTGGAAAAATCAAATTGGGTGAGAAAACGAAGCCCGAAGGCTCCGTGTACGCTGCGTCGCTGCACGCGCTATGTGCGCACAACACGCTATCGGGTGGCCAGGCCAGCTCTGGCCATGCACTGCGTGCAAGGCCAGGAACAGTGCACACGGTAGCGCACGACGAGCCATGCTCACAAGCCCTCCGGGGCCTGGGTTGTTGACCCGGGTAAGGTCGTAAAATTTGGGTCCAAATTTTTAAATAAACGGATTTTAGGTTATTTTAATTATCCGGGTGAATCAAAAGGATAATGACCCGAGTTTTAATTAAATGAGCCCAAATTGGTTTAATTAAATTATTAGACATTCAATACATTAGTTATGGGCTTAATTAGTTAAATTTAAATATACCAATGGTTGGTAATTTATGTTTGATGAAATCGAGCCCAATTAGTTTTTATTGAATATTAATTATTTGAATAATATAATTAATTAATTATTCTTGGATGATTTTTAATTAATTAATTTATTTAAATAATAAATTCTCACTAGATGGCATAATTTCATAAATATCAATAAAATTTAAAATTTTATTGAAGAAATTAATTAGTTGGACTAATTAATTATTAACTTAATCGCTAACATATTTGCTTTAATTATCGTGAGGATGTATTATGTGATGGTGACATTATCCATGGGCTTAGGTTTCTTTTTGGATGTATTTCTTTTTTATGGATTGTAAGGGCCGAATTTGAGCCCATTATTTTATTCCTAGAATTATGTATAGAATGTCAAATATTCTTATGTAATAGATAGAAATAGAATAGGCCTTGAAGAAGAGATCAATCCAATAAGGAGAGGTGTTTGGAGCCCAAGAAGAATAGTTTAAGTTTGTTTTTCTTTTTATGACGGCCCATTGGCTTGGGCCCTCTACAAAAAGCCCATGGATATATGTGTTGTTTTTATTGTTTTCGATGCATGTTCATTAGTTGTATGAAGCATGTATATAGCTAACCTGCGCTATATAAATATGATAATGTGCAAAGTGAGACATAGATAATGTTTAGAAAATAAATCCTCCCAAACAAAAATTATACTAAGTTAGAAAGGGGCGCTGGGCATCCTCTCTCTCCACTAAACTTAATGGAATTAAGACTTAAATCTAATATATGGCATCTTCTCAGTAAGTGGGGGTCATATATCAAGATAATTCTGAAATTTTATTACGTGCATTAGATGTCTTAATCGAGACATATTTCACCCCAAATATCGTTAAAGGGTTGCAAGGTGAAATTCAAATGTTAGATTACGAGGACTTAGTGGGAATGAACTTAGATAGTCCACAAGCCTATATATCGTTAAAGGGTTGCAGTTTTGATGGATTATGGAAAAAGGAAGATTGGACAGTCTATTTGATAGATTGATGTTGGACATCACTTTAATTAAGTAGTGGACCAAATATCGTTAAAGAGTTGTCATCCACTACATTGATTAAAGAACTCAATCTCTACTATGAAGTAATAAACAATGAGCACTTCCGTTTTTCATAGTGGGAGTGTTAATCTCGAAAAATGTAGTGGGAGCCAAGTTATAAGTCGAAGTCCTTGATTTTAACTTGGTTTGAGTTTAAGTTACAAATATCTAATAAAGTCTGATTTATTTTCTGCAGTTATTTGATTTTGTCTCTCTCATAACAAAAATGACTATCAACCCACTTTCCGTTTTACTCGAAAAGAACATCCTTACCGGACCCAACTACGTGGATTGGCTAAGGAACTTGAGAATTGTTCTCAACATGAATTCATTGGGGTACGTGTTAGACACGGACATCCCTGTTCCGCCTGCCAGAATACGTGCCAATGAGGAAGAAGTCCAAGCTCATGAAAAATGGGTGAAAGACGACGTCTGAGTGCATGAGTACATTCTTGGTTCGATGACAAACGAGCTTCAGAGGTCCCACTAGAAGATGACCACTGGAAGGGCTATCTTGGCACACTTGGTCGAGCTCTATGGTGAGCACAGTCGCACTGCTAGATATGAAATATCTAAAGAGCTCTTCGGAGCCAAAATGAGAGAGGGTGAAAAATTTAGGGATCATGTCCTTAAGATGATCTCGAGGATCGAAAGATTGGAGGCTCAACGGATCTCATTTTGTAGTCTCTTCCTGATCCTTTTCCCCAATTTATCATGAACTTGAATTGCAACGAGATTGAATGAAACTTAGCTGGGCTAATGAACAAATTAGTTACTGCACAATCTCAATTGAAGCCCAAGGGAAAAGAAGCTGAATTGATTATCTTTTCTGAGCCCAAAAAGGCTAAGAATAAGAAGAAGAAAACCAAAAGGTAGAGTGGTGAGCTTGGAGCTCAGCGTGGTGTGGATAAGGGAAAAGAGAAAGCTCCTGTGAATCACAAGCGTAACAGGCCACAGAAGACGGATAGATGATGCCTATACTGCGGTGAGCTAGGCCACTAGAGAAGGAACTGTCTAAACATGGGCCCAGGCGCACAAGGTATAGAACTTTATGTTCATGAAACTTATTGTTCTATGACCGTTTTCTCTACATCTCAGATTCTTGATTCTGGAGCTAGTGCTCACATTTGTTGTATGAATCAGGATCTGGTGCGAGGAAGGAAGCTGGACAGTGATGAGGTGAAGATAAGAGTAGGCAGCGGGCAAAGCGTCGTAACTACTAGAATTGGATCTACCTCATTACATTTAAATTCTGGACATTTACTATTTCTGGATAATGTTTAGTTTTGCCCAATGGGCTTAAAAACATTATTTAAATTCCTGTTTTAGTTAAGCATGGTTATACTTTCTGTTTATTAATGAACAATGCAATATTTATTATGGTAATAAATTAGTGGGCTTTGCCTCTTTAGTAAATGGTCTGTATTACCTTAATGTCCAGAATGAGTGCTCTGTAAATACTATACAAAGGAAACGTAGTAGGCAGGGAATTAACCAAAAATTGATATGGCATCTTAGACTAGGCCATGCCGGTCAACACAAAATTCACAAAATTGAGAAAGATGGACTAATAGGTCCATTGAGATCGGATCCATATCCTACTTGTGAATCCTGTCTCAAAGGCAAGATGACTAGATCCCCCTTCACATGCACTTTTAAAAGAGCCTCACAAATCTTAGGTTTAGTGCATACTGATGTTTGTGGACCATTTGGAGAAATGGCTTGTGGAGGTTTTCTTTACTTCATCACATTCACTGATGACCATTTAAGATATGGTCTAGTTTACCTGATGAAGCATAAGTCTGAATCCATTGAAAGATTCAAAGAATTCAAGGCTTTAGTGAAAAATCAAAATGGGCAACATATAAACGCTCTTCGATCTGATCGAGGAGGAGAATATATAAGCGAAGAGTTTGATATATACCTTAGAGAGAATGGTATTGTATTACAGCTCACACCTCCAGCTACACCACAGTTGAATAGAGTAGCAGAGCGAAGGAATCAAACCTTGTTGGACATGATTCGATCCATGCTCAGCTACACTAACTTACCCATTACACTGTGGGGTCATGCGCTGCTTACAACTGTACACATTTTAAATAGATGTCCATCCAAGTCCGTTCCTAAGACAGCATATGAGATATGGAGAAAGAGGAAACCAAGTCTTAATCACATTAAGATTTGGGGATGTCCTACTTATGTCAAAAAGACTAAATGGAAAAGTTGGAGGCAAGATCCTTGAAAGGGCATTTTGTTGGTTATTGTGAGGATCCCATGGGATGCCTCTTTTACCTGCATGATGATCAGAGAATCATCGTAGCTTTACAAGCCCACTTTCTTGAAGATGAGTTCATTCAAGAAGGAGGAGCAGGTAGAAAGATTATTCTCGAAGAACAAAATGAAACTCCACTGGATACATTTACACAGGATGTAAGAACCGAACCTTCTTTAACACAACTACAACCACAAAGATCAAGTAGGGTACCTCAACCGCCTGAGAGATATGGATATCTATTACAGAGGGAGCTAAGTCTCCATTCTGTGTTAGAGGGGGGTCATGGAGATGATCCCTCCACTTATGATCAAGCGATGGTGGATGTGGATGCTACAAGATGGCGTGAAGCTATGCAAACAAAGATAGAATCGATGCATTCAAACCAAGTCTGGAAACTTTTGGATCGGCCTGATGGTGTAAAACCAATTGGGTGTAAATGGGTTTACAAGAGAAAGATTGATGTTGATGGCAAGGTTGACACCTACAAAGCCAGGCTAGTGGTGAAAGGGTATAGTCAAAACGAAGGAATTGACTACCAAGAAACCTTTTTGCCACTGGCTATGATCAAATTAATAAGAATTTTACTTGCAATAGCAGCTCGCCTAGACTATGAGATATGGCAAATGGATGTCAAAACTGCTTTTCTGAATGGATTCCTAGAAGTGGATATCTATATGGAACAACCTAAAGGTTTTGTATCCGAGGATGGTATCCATAAGGTGTGTAAGCTTAAAAGATCCATTTATGGACTCACGCAAGCATCTCGTGGATGGAATCTCCGGTTTGATGAGGCAGTCAAAAGATTTAACTTCATCAAAAGCAAAGATGAGCCATATGTTTACAAGAAAGTTAGTGGGAGCAAGATAACATTCCTTGTGTTATATGTAGATGACATATTACTCGTAGGCAATGATATAGGAATGCTCACCACTGTTAAAAAGTGGCTTTTGAGTACTTTCTCCATGAAAGACTTAGGAAAGGTTACTTATATTCTAGGGATTTGAATCTATAGAGATTGAACAAATAGAATGATAGGGCTCTCTCAAGCCATTTACTTAGAAAAGGTCCTAAAGAGATTTAGGATGGAGGATTCTAAGAAAGGGTTCCTGCCAATGAGACACGGGGTACATCTCTCAAAAACTATGTGTCCTCAAAATGAGAAAGATAGAAAACAGATGAGCATTGTACCCTATGCATCTGCAGTGGGTAGCCTAATGTACGCAATGTTGTGTACTAGACCTGACATTGCTTATGTAGTAAGCGTTGTTAGTCAATTTCAAGCAAACCCTGGCAAAGAACGTTAGATAGTTGTGAAGAATATCCTAAAGTGTCCGAAGAGAACTAAGGATATGATTCTCATCTATAGGAGTGGTAACCTGAGAGTAGACGGGTACATTGACTAGGATTTCCAATCAGATGTTGATGATCGAAAATCCACCTTAGGGTTCGTATTCACTCTCAACAGTGGGGCGGTGACTTGGAAAAGTTCCAAGCAAGCGTGGAGCTCTTGTTGCCACTTTATTGTGACAACACTGGAATAATAGCGCAAGCAAAGGAACCTAGGTCTCACAACAAGTCCAAACACATTGAGAGGAGATATCACATCATAAGAGAGATTGTTGCAAGAGGAGAAATATCTGTTCAGAAAATAGCCTCAGCTGACAATGTCGCTGACCATTGACCAAGTCATTGGTACAGGCGGTGCTAGAAAAATATCTAGAAGGGATGGGTATAAAATACCATAGCAAATGGCATTGAGTGCAAGTAGGAGATTGTTAGTGTGTATGCCCTCAAATGGCATAAAGAGGATAGATTTATAGGCATTGATTTGTAACTAAACAATATTATTATAATAAAAGGCTTTTTCTTATTGTTTTCTTATAGGCATTTGTAAGGTTTTAGTAAACAATGTAAAGTCCTTGATAATAAAGCCAACCTTCTACTCTCTATGGGTTAGATTGAATGGCATTAGAAGAGTTTGATCCTTATTATCTAAAATTGGTTCGCAAGTCAAAGAAAGTATTGACTGGACATCAATACTAGATAAAGATTTGTATCATATAAGTTTTGACAAGGAAAGTGTCAGTCGATCACTGTGGAAATGGTAGTGGGAACTTATGTCAATGACAAAACTGATAAGTTGTGATAGGTACGTGTGAACCATAGACCTAAGGAATCATGTTGAAGATGTACTTGTGACATCAAGTCTGTCATTAGAGTAGTTAGATCCAATTCACCCATTGGTGGGGTCGACCTCGAAGTGCGGCTTGATGGGCAAGTAGCAGTCTTAACTGATTAGCAAAATGAGATTTACTCTCTCATAAGTGGATGAGCTAAGTATCCTATGCAATCATGAATAAATGAGGTCAAAAAGACTTTGGCCAAAGCATTAGAGATAATCGTGTTAGACATGAAAGTATACTCAATGACCTTGATTCATTATGAGCTAAGCATATGGTAAAGTTCTGTGAGTTTGACTAAACCATGACTCTCACTTGACTGGGATATATAAATAAAGGGTTTAAACTCGTATGGTATTCACATCGTGAAAGGTTTGGAATGATCCTATTCATTTGTTCTCAAATGGGATACGATGTGGGCCACGGGACTGGCTAGGTGTTACCCACATCCTTTTGATTTTCTCCCAATTGTTTTTTGAGACGAACCTAAAGAGTCGCGCTTAAAAAAATTGCAAAAGGAAAAATCATGGAATTGACTTGAGAGAGTTTTCGGTATTGAATATCGTAATTAATTAATCATTAGATGATTTTATTAATTAATCAAGTTAATGTGTTAATTTCTTTAGTGAAATTAATTATAGAATTAACATGGGTTTTATTAGTTATTTGATTAATTTATTTATTGGATAAATAATATTAATTAAATAAATAATTGGACTAAGCCCGAAGGGCTTTAAAACGCCCAAAGTAAGTGTCCATTTGGACGCCCATGTTGCTTAGTTAATTAGGTTATTATTTTTCTAGTGTAGTATTAATATACTACTTAGTGAAAAATAATAACAAGCCACAATCATAACTTTCTCTTCAAGTCAAAGTCTTCCAAACTCTCGTTCTCTCTCTCTCTCTCTCTCTCTAGCTGTCTTCAAGGAGGAAGAAAAGGAGGATTTTTTGCTTTAATTTTGGCATAATGATTTAGAGACAGTAGCAGATTTGCTGTTCGAAAAAGCATCACAAAAGCTGGTTCAGAAATCCAATTACACGAAGAAAGGTACATAAATTCTAAACACGATTTAAATACATGAAATCGAGATGAACCACTTGGGATATTTAAATTTCTGCTGCGTTTTATATGCCAAATGTTAGGATCGGTACGACACCCGAGAACGCCGAGCACAGCGGAAGACATATAATTTTAAAATTAAAGCGGCACCCCCGAAATTAGGGCTAGGTAGACATGGTACCATCGGATTCAAAACTATCCTAGAGATTAGTTTTCATGTGTTTACCTCTTGAAGACCAAAAATCAGCAATGTCTTTTTAAGCAACTCCCTGCTACACCTCTCTGGATGGGTTTGCCCTAGCGCCCCAAGCGTTGCGCCTCTAAGTTTATCCACACCTTAGCTCGTACCTCGATTATCTCCACCAGTGCTGGCAAGGAGAATATTGAATCTTGGCTTATGTAAATGGGTAGGAATATATTTTGTGTTCTTCGTACTCAACACTTGAATTGGAAGAAGTTCTTTGTGAAAGAGATGGAGAGAAAAAGAAGAGAGAAAAAGATCACACAACTCTTAGTTGTGATAAGTGAATTAATTGATTCATTCAATATTATATTAATATATATATAAGGTCACCAAAGAAACCTAAACTCACACACACACACATCACTTATGTATATCTATATAGGGCGTGTGTATGTATATATATATAATATTAAATAGAATTCTTCCTTTATCAAACTCTTATTCATCTTCCTTAATTAATTGGATACTTTCCAACTAATTAGATATTTCCATATATTTGATACATATCATATATTATCAAATAAGATCTTTCCATATCATCAATATTTATCCTAATATACATTTATAAGATTTCTCCATATCAATTAGTTACCTAATTAATTAGAATAGGTCTACCAAATATATTATAGGATAGATATATTAAATATATATACATATATACATAGACTTGGTGAACAAGATAAATCCTCCACCAAATCTATATATAGACGCCCACGTTTATAACTATATATATATATATATATTCTCTTTCATATTAATTAATTAGATCACTAATTAATTAACTAGTCTTTCCCAATTTAATAATCCAATATTAAATTATAAGACTTTTATTAATTAAGACCACTTAATTAATTTATTTATTTTCCCGATTAATTAATTCCAATTAATTAATCTCTCCATTAATTCACAAAGAATTAATTAGCCAATGGGTACTACATTAAGTATTGTGTGTGACCCCTTAGGCTCATTAACAAGCTAGCAATAAGTCCTTCCATAGTCTAGATTAATTATTCATAATAATTAACTAGACCTTGGATTAATTTCACTAATTAACCCAAGGCACTTATTGGTCGTGGTTCGATGTCTAGCAACTTCGCCATGACTTCCTAGATGTTAACGATGAAAATGCAAACCTCTCCAGATTTTGATCTTTGTGTGAGTTGAAGCCCTTCATCTTTTCCCGTCTAAGACCTAAGGTTTGGCGACGTTCGAAACCCTAATAGCCTCGGAAACTATGACTATGTTGGTTCAACTAATGATCCGATCTTCCAAGCAGGGATCACCAATCCCTCTTATAAGATGATGCTCTGGCCAGAGACATTTCGATCATTCAGCTTCACTCAACTGCATAGGAAATACCAGGTACTCGTGACCCTGGATGAATCCCCTCCGACTGTCAATTGTTCCGCAGTAACTACCCGACTATACCGAACATACACGCCGTATGATTCTCCTGGAGTGCACGTGCATATCAAAGCAGAGTGGGTAGTACCCTTTTCAATGACATCTCAGGTCTAAGGATTATCTCACACTACGAAAACCTAAGGACTCCAAGTTCGACAGCACCAACGAGGAAGCCTTGCGGGGCCGTTCAATTCCATAATCCAGTATGAATCTGCGTACATGTATTGCTATACAAGGCATCGACAATGGGATGCGTTGACCTCTCGGAAGAGTTACATGCATGAACAAGTCTTGACGAGGCCAGTGATATCCCACATCTCACAGCCTCTATGACTTGGAACAATATTTATGATTACGGTCTTTGAGAGCATTCCATATGTTTTCCCTGACCGCCTCCCCTAACCATATGTAATCCATGTGATCTTTATCTATACTATCACTATTTATAACAATAAAGAAGCATTCCGTGATAGGTTTGATATATTTTAAGTGATAAGACTAACAAAGTGTTAATGTTCAAGCCAATAGATAGCTCGCTGGGCACATAACACTTTCACCAAATCCCAACACCTCATTCTACTAAGTCAACGAGTGTTAATAAGATTTATTTGAACATCCACAAAGTTCGATAAGCTCTAGGATGAGTGAAACTATAAACGAGGCCTCATGACTCTCGGTTACGATATATAAGAAAATCAAATTGGAAATCTCTCTTTATTGGGCCAAAAGGTATTTGCTCCAAGTATAACAATAGAATTTTATAAAATTAATAGTTATAAAATCAGGGGTGTTAATACGAAATTTAACTTAGAATCCACATCCTTGTTAACAATTCATCCTTCAACATCATCGGTTTAATCTACAGACCCAATATTCTTCCACAGTCCGAAGATCTTATCCCGGTATTGCTCAGGCACAAGCTCAAGCTCTAATTTAGTTGTCTATGTAATTCTAATGGAATTTGGGGACCAAATTCTTTTGGGAGGGGGGGGGGGGGGGATGGAGAGTGTAACACCCTAGATTTTATAAAATTCTATTCTTATACTTGGAGCAAATACCTTTGGCCCAATAAAGAGAGATTTCCAATTTTATTTTCTTATATACCGTAACTGAGCGTCATGAGGCCTCGTTTTTAGTTTCGCTCATCCTACAGCTTATCGGACTTTGAGGATGTTCAAATAAATCTTATTAACACTCGTTCACTTAGTAGAATGAGGTATATAGGTTAATTACATGTGACATATTCCGTGTAGCAAACTTCGGAGGTCAAATTGCAAATAGAGTAGATAGTCTTGTTGTCTCCATTTATCAAATCACCATTTGACACCCAATTCCATTCTACCTCACATAATAGTGTAGGACACATGTATATAAAAGGATTTGTACTTGGACAATTCAATTTTTATTAGCAGATTCCAATTTCTGTAAATCTCCTATCTCTGTCTCTCTCATTTTCATTCAATTACATCTACCACTACTCAAAACAATATTACAAATGTTATTCATCTTCTTCATGCTCAAAGAGATTCAGAATTTTCTTGAAATCGGCCATAAGATTGTGTCAAACAGCCCATCTTTTAGTTTTATGCAAACTCCTGCTTTGGCAGTTTTGTATCTTCCGAATTTGAGGCATCAAATGATGGCCAAAACTTCATTTCGTTAGATCAATTTATTGCTAAAACAATTTGGAACATCCCAGTAAAATTCATTTTTCTTAATATTCTCGGTATATTTCTCGATTCAGTCACTAAAGCACCACTACAATGTGCAGTTTTCATTTTCAAAAATATTGTGTCAGCTTTTTGTGCCTAGAAATCATCATTTTCATGATTTGATTGTACATGCAAGACATCAATAGAATGATATTACATATGATTTTTTCTGAAAAAGGTTACTAAAGGAGTTGAGAAATTGCATCAAAATAAGCACTGCCACTGCTCCATTTTGTATTTTCAGAAACTGTGTACATTTTAATTTTGCCTGAGCCTACCCTTCCAATGGTCCAATCAATCATCCAATACCACCAATAGAAATATTATAGAGTCTAGATACTTGTAAGGTTGAGTTTCTCTGAAATCCAATTCGTAGACAGTCAAGAAACAACACCTCAAAATCTACATTGTTTTGACCAGAAATGGACTTTCCTTATGTCCTATGGTACATGGAAAATAACCATTGGAAAGATCTGTGAGTGTAGATATGGATAGGCATAAGATTTGACAAAATCCATAGAGTAATGCGGCCGGAAAGTGGATTTGATTACAAAGTGCCAGGATGTGCGATAAATTGACAGTCTTGGGAGATCACCTTTGAAGGCCGGTTCATCCTTTTTATCGAGTGGTTTTTGATATGAAATTTATATAGAGAGAAAGCTGATATTGTTGGAAATCTGTTTATATAGATTTTAGTTTTGGGATCACGGTAAATGGATGAACACAAATGGTAACGGTGAAGACGCACTAAAAGAGATGGAAGAGCACGGTGGAGTTGCCTCGTGTTTTGTCATCCAGGCCTGGAAATTAGAGTTCGACTGATCCAAATCAATTTTATGGTGTATATGTTTCTGGGTAAGTGTTGGCAAAGATTTTTCCTTGACCTTTGATTATTCGCAATTAATAGTATCATATTAAGAATCGGTTATTGTTAATCAACTTGACATTATGACCGTATTGATGAGTATATAATTATTTGGAATAGGTACTTGAAATTATAAGATATGTTGAGTGCCACACAAACTCTAGATTTAAAGTTCGGTATTTGATTGGAAAAGATGAGTTGTCTCTCAAAATTATAGTTATATGTCTTTCAAAACTGGAAGTAATTTTCATCACGTTGTATATATGTCTATATACTTGCATCATGCTTTGATACTTCACATGAAAATGAGTTTCAACGCTTTCAAAAATCAAAATCATGGACTCATTTTAAATTAACCATATCATGTTGCCAAATGGTAACTGCATGAATGTTTCAAAGACCTATTTTGCGAGAATAATTTTCCAGGCATGTTGTGAAAATGATTTCAAGAAAAACATCATTTAATGAAATTCTGATAAACTATTTGCTCGATTCACTTTTCTATCATGAGCTAAAATGCTTTATTACATCATTCATGACATACATGATTGCATAGTTGTTTCAAATGCATATTTTTACAAGAATTATTTCTAAATAAACATCAGTTTTATGGATTTTGTGAAATTACTCCATCATGTGGTTCTTGTATCGTGATCATACATCGTGACTACAATCAAATGATACATGTTGCATATTACACGGTTAAGTGTCGGGCGTGGTTGATAGAGCAGGGTTCGGCCGGTCAAGCATGGGCTTGCGGTCTTAATCGGTTCCCGCTATCCGAGTCCAAATTCCAACCCCAAAAGACAGAGTGTTCTGAGGGTGAGTGGATACTAGACCGTGTGGCATGCTCCGGATATGACCATCAGGCATCGCAAGGCTACGTGGGAAGGTATAAGGTATTATCTTTAAGCTGCATGTTCAGCGTGACAAGGAAGAAGCAGCGGGATCCAAAGCGCCATGAGTAAGTCATTGGACGCGATGGTATTGCTAACATGGCCCCCTCTTGCTTAAACGTGTCTAGTACATGTTACTTGCATTGAACTGCCTGCTATTTAAATACATGTTTTGAAACTTGAGTATCATGTCACTCATTATTCAACTGTTCTTGTGAACCAAAATTCAATATTCACTCATGCTTTCAATGATCTTTGAACAAAACTTTATCACGCATACATTAAAGTTTTTAGGTCGTAGCATTTATTGCTTAAATATTTTATGCATGCAAATATCATTTTAACTCGTGTTCCAATGATCCTTGAAAAACAAATACTATTATTGTTTTCACCTCATTAATTTATTAGTTTTGGGTCCAAAAACTATTTTAAGCACCCTTGACACGTACATTGGCGTTCACTAAGTCTTTGCTTATGTATTTCACTACTTCCTTCCAGTTAGAGGTGACTTGAGCAGTGGGACTTGCTCGGAGGAGCTTGAGTGTAGACATGGACAATTCTAGGCGTGACAATTGCAAATTAAGACATAGATAGTAAGTTTACTTTATCTAGTTGGCGGTGTTAAGATGGGGAACCTACTAGAAGTTGTTAAGTTGTTTGAAAATTTTGGATTGAACTGTTATTTTGATAGGCTCACGCTTTCATATTTTGAAGAGGGGAGAGTGTGACACCCCGATAACTAGATTTATATTTTATTAAAAAGTTTATATTCAATCGTTCCTTTTGTTGAATTGGGGTATTGAGACTTAAAGGTCAACTAAAAAAAAAAAATTTTTTATTTTTTTTGAAGGAACGATTACAACATCATAATACAACGGTTGCAGGAGAATCTATTACAAGCAAGCATCATAAGCAAATACAATCTTAAACTACAAACTATTACAAACAAACTACTATTACAAGTAAAAGAACAACCCACATGCATCCAGTGGGAGTCGAACTCATATTCTCTTGGTTATGGGGCCTCAACCTTAATCAACTAGGCTAGGTCTCATTGGCAAGGTCAACTAAAAATTAGTTAGCACTTTATGAGAGTTTGACTAAAAGATTAATTTTCTTTTGAGGGACCTAATTTAGATGTAAGTAGCAATTCAAAGAAAGAAGCTAAATAGAGAGAAGACAACGTGGATCCTGGAGAGCTAAGACAGCCGCCATGTGCCCATCTCTTCTTTCTTTATTCTTTTACTTTCATCTGTCTCTATATATGGTTATACCCCTTCGCCAATAATCTATTTTTTCACACAAATCAGATTCTGAAGTGCCTAGAAGAATCAACAAAATATGGGGAATATTTGTTGGGTTGGGTTGAAATTAATGGAGGAAACTCGAAGCTTATAGAATTGCACTAGCAGTGTGAAATCGCATTTGTGGTGCTCTGTCTTGGGGCGCTGAAATTTAGAGATTGGGACTTCAATAGTCGACGTTCAAGCTTAAAAAGGTAACAAATATAGTTAGGCTTCAATTCTTGAACTAGTATGGATTACTTGAGCTTTAGTGTGTCTTTCTGCAAGTGAATTTAATGTTAGTAAAGTTGGATAAACTGAATTTAAGAGTTCAATTGTGTTAATCTTAGTAGCTGTTGATGAAGAGATTTACTGTCTATCGAGCAACAATTTCGGGATGCCGAGGGGGTGTTACGGCTGCACTCACACACATACACATACTCAATCTTCAATTCCATTCCAATTTCATCATCATTCTTCTTAGGAACTCTAATCTAAGGTAATTTCTTAAAAACCCATTTGTGATTTATTAAGAAAGACTAAGTTTTAGAGTTTATAGCATTGCATGTGCCTTTAAATAGTTAAATCTATGAGATCAATCTTTGATTATGATGTTAATTTGTTAGTCTTGATATTTTATGGAAAAAAAGTTCGCATGTTGATGATGGAAATTTCAAGAAGATTGCTTTGATTTCGAAATGTTTTTGAGGGATAAGATGAAAGAGTTATTCTTCAAAAAATTTAATGTATATATATATATATATATATATGCATGTTAAGTGTGTCTATGCAAAATTTTAACGTTTTTGGAGCTTTGGTGAATTTTATAAAAATTGGCAAACAAGTGCAGCCAGAGAATTATTTGGAGCTTTGGTGAATTTTATAAAAATTGGCAAACAAGTGCAGCCAGAGAATTACTCGTTTATAGATATCCTTTGTTTGAGCTGAAGTTTTTGTATCTACATATTTTATTTGGCTTCCAAAAATTTCAGAACCATTTTCAGTGTCTAATACCACTCTGTCACGCCCCAAATTCAGTCCCTAAAGGACAAAATCTGAAAGCGTGAGCCTATATATATATAAAAAGTGGTGATCAAGCACTCATAAGCATTAAACACAACAAATTGAACACATAGCATGCCAAGCAATAATCAAAAGCACAAATTTTATAAACGATAATTCATAGTTTGGCCTTCACACAGCCTTAGTCAAACGAATTTAGTTCATGATCGAAAAGAAAGAGAAATCAAAATCTTTAAAAGACATGTTCAATAAACTAATCTCAAAAGAAAGTGAAAAATTCCCTATTAGAATCTTGATTTTCTCGTTGTTGTTTGAATTCTCCGTTTTCGTAAATAAATTCGGAGTCTTCAAGCTTTTTCTTGCTTCCTATGGTTTTTCTCTCAATCCTTGTGTTATAAAAAGTGTGTAATTCTCCAAAACTGGCCTAAAACGCTATTTATAGGTTGCTATACGCAGACGGGATGCTACGGTATTGATATGTGATGTTGTAGCATCAAAATGTAAATCCTGACAGCTGTTTTACCCTGTGATGCCGCGGCATCGATTTATGATGCTACGGCATCAATGAGTTGTCAAACGTTTCTTATTTTTTTCTCCCATCTTTTGGATCCAGTGATGCTCTATACCTGATACACATAAATAAAACAAATCAAGGTATAATGTGGGATAAAATTTACTAGAAAACGAGCCAAATCCAAGAAAAGAGGCACCCGAAAAGGCGTAAAATACGAGCTTATCACATTGCATCATTCGTGACATACGTGATTGCATACTTGTTTCAAATGCATATTTTTGAAAGAATGATTTCAAAATAAACATCGGTCATCCACTTTGTTTAGACCAGAAATGGACCTTCCTTATGTCCTATGGTACATGCAAAATAACCATTGGAAAGATCTGTGAGTGTAGATATAGATAGGCATAATATTTTACAAAATCCATAGGGTAATGCGGCTGGAAAGTGGATTTGATTACAAAGTGGCAGGATGTGCAATAAATTGACAGTCTCGGGAGATCGAAAAAGGGCACTGGAAGTGATTTTGAGGTGTTGTTTCTTGACTGTCTACGAATTGGATTTCAAAGAAACTCAACCTTACAACTATCTAGACTCAATAATATTTCTATTGGTGGTATCGGTTGAGTGATTGGACCATTGGAAGGGTAGGTTCAGGCAAAATTAAAATGTACACAGTTTCTGGAAATACAAAATGGAGCAGCGGCAGTGCTTATTTTGATGCAATTTCTCAACTCTTTTAGTAACCTTTTACAGAAAAACTCATATGTAATATAATCTATACTCTAATATCATTCTATTGATGGTCTTGCATGTACAATCAAACCATGGAAATGATGATTTCTAGGCACAAAAAAGTGACGCAATATTTTTGAAAATGAAAACTGCACCTTGTAGTGTTGCTTTACTGACTGAATCGAGAAATATACTGAGAACATTAAGAAAAATGAATTATACTGGGATGTTCCAAATTGTTTTAGCAATAAATTGATCTAACGAAATGAAGTTTTGGCCATTATTTGGTACCTCAAATCAGAAAATACAAAACTGCCACAGCAGGATTTTGCACAAAACTGAAAGATGTGCTGTTTGACACTCTTATGGCCGATTTTAAGAAAATTCTGAATCTCTTTGAGCATGAAGAAGATGAATAACATAGGTAATACTGTTCTGAGTAGTGGTAGATGGAATTGAATGAAAATGAGACAGACAGAGATAAGAGATTTAAAGGAATTGAAATCTGCTAATAAGAATTGAATTGTCCAAGTACAAATCCTTTTATATTCATGTGTCCTACACTTGTACAATATTATGTGAGGTAGAATGGGATTGGGTGTCAAATGGTGATTTGATAAATGGGGACAACAAGACTATCTACTCTATTTGCAATTTGACCTCTGAAGTTTGCTACACGGAATATGTCACACGTAATTAACCTATATACCTTATTCTACTAAGTGAACGAGTGTTAATAAGATTTATTTGAACATCCTCAAAGTCCGATAAGCTCTAGGATGAGCGAAACTACAAACGAGGCCTCATGACGCTCGGTTATGGTATATAAGAAAATAAAATTGAAAATCTCTCTTTATTGGGCCAAAAGGTATCTGCTCCAAATATAATAATAGAATTTTATAGAATTAACAGTTATAAAATCTGGAGTGATACAGCTCCCTCCCCCGTCTTTATCCAATTACTTAAACCTCCCTAAATTTATTGTCCGACTAACAAATGAGATCCTTCCGTTAACCTGTCGTACTTAAAATGATGACATCATCATTTAATTTTTTCAAAAATCCCATTTTGTCCCTAGTTGACTTAGTGTGAGTGTTGACATTATCAACATGTACAATCATTTTTAATGCTCAACATAACAGTAAATTTGACCAACATATCACTTTAATAATGAATTATATCATAAGTTCATAACTTGACATATCGACTGCACATAGAAAAGATTTAGGATATGCCAGAATTCTATTACAAGTTAAATGTAGATGATCTGGAGGAAGAAATGTGACGAGGGAGCATCTTTTTACCGCACTTGACTGATCTTTATCACACACGAAATGTGACGAGAGAGCACCAACAAAATGAATTCCATTATATGAATCATATGAAATATTATGATTGTTGTTCTTGGAAACATGATAGAAACGTTTCAATCATTACCTCTTCGAAACCAATTTCAACATCCACTTCCTCCACATCAGAGAAAGGGATTTTCAGCCCATTGACAATAGATAAGCTTAACGTCATACATGATGGTACCACAGTTAAATTATCAGTTACCACTCACCAGAAATGTCCCTGGTCGCTTAACAAAGCTTCCCTTGAGCAAATCCATTTCTGATCCAAGAAAATAGTGCGACAGTGAAAGTTAAATCCAAGTAATAATTATTTTAAGAAAGTTGGTAAAAGAAGAAATAAGAAGTAACCTCATTCAATCCAACAGAGACAGTCCTTAGCTCGGACCCGTCCATATTAGTAATGCCAAGATTTTTGAGAATTCGTATTATGGATCCGGGTACATTAGTCATCACCTGCAGATCATCGCTTATTAAGAATGACATTGTTTTGTGGGTAAAAACTCCACCATCACCATTGGTGGCTCCAGTTTTTGCCTTTTCTATATCTATTTCTGCGTCCAATGATCCCCCGCAGTGATCACATTTACTAGTGACATAGTACATGCTTACATACGGGGTTTTACTGCTCTTACACTGCCAGTCACCGCAAGTAAAATATTTGGCTGCCTTAGCTTCATGATCTATGTTCAGTTTGAGTTTACGACATTCATCTTCAAACAAACTTGTTGGATTGAGCAGCATCAGTTTACCAGCCTCTGTCCAGAAATGGACACTATCAAGATTTGCTAAACTCTTGCGCAAAGTGTTCAAGCTTCCAATCACAGGAGAATTACTTCCATAGTGCTTCTCCAGGAGACTCACAATCTTCCCCAATGGCAATGTCAGAAAGCTTAACAATACGTCGGCAAAATCACTATCTACTTCTGCAAATATTACCTTGGTTTTCTCTTTATTTACCATAGCCTTCAAAGTGAACTTGACTTCTTCGTTTGCTGCAGACATCCTCTAGGTGTTGTACAAGTGCAAAAGAATTTCAATCAAACTGAAAATAAATGAGGGATTTGGGTCAAAATGTGATCAAGATTTTCCCCACACTCCCTTCTTTCAAGGCCAAAAATCTAATTTAGTGATAACGCACATAAAAAATTACAATTATCATCTACATAGTTCAGCAAATGTGGAATGGTTCTAGTTAAAACGTGAGAGTAAGTATTTAATCCCCAATCAAAGAGAAAACAATTATTAAGGAAACAACTTTGCGCGCACCTATTTTTCTCAAGAGCAGAGGCTTTTAGTTTTGACGGCTGAAGGTCCTGAATCGAATTCTGTGTCGCTAAGCTAACACAATATGGGCCACGACGAACACGCTTTTCACTGGCGGAGGTGGAGGAGGGAGAATTTTAAAAAATAATACAAAATTAAATTAAAATTAAGAAAATAATACACAAAAAAATTGCTATCAAAAAATAGCACATTCCGTGCTTAGGCAACGCGGAATCTGCCCGAGCGCGGAATGTAAAATATCTTCTTCTTTTTTTTAAAATTTTGGGCCATTCCTCGCTCGGGCAGCGCGGAATGGCAGACCGACTGTCATTCCGTGCTGCCCGAGAGCGGAATGAGGATTTATATATTTTTTTTTAACTTTTTGCCGATTTCGCGCTTGGGATTCCGCGCTGCCCAAGTGCTGAATCGGCAAAATATATTTTTTTTATTTTATATATATATATTAATTAAATCATGTTTTTTTCCTTATTTCCCGCTCATTTTTCTCCTTTTTTGGTGCATTTTTGAGTTTCGACTTGAAAATATAAATTGTAGACCTTGATATAGACTTTGTAACCACACAAGAATAGACTCATTCCGATACCCGAGTGAAGAAATATGACAAGTAAAAAAGGACACATTAGAACAATTTTTTAAAGAAAATAATAACGTCGTCTATATTTCGGCTCATTTTTCTGCCTTTTTCGTTCATTTTTTAGTTTTGACTTGAACACATAAATTGTAAATTTTCATATAAACTTTGTAACCACACAAGAATGGACTCATTCCGATATTTGAGTGAAAAAATATGACAAGTAAAAAAGGACACACATATACGGATATTTCAGAAAAAAAATATTTTTTCGTTATCTTCGTGATGATTTTTTGACATTTTTTGTACATTTTTAGGCTTCGACTTCAACACAAAAAATGTAGATTGACTCCAAAGTTTGTAACGGTATGAGAATTGATTCATTTTGATATCCGAGTAAAAAAATACAACATGTTAAAATGGAACGGATTTTTCCGAAAAAAATATTTTTTCGTCATTTTCGGGATGATTTTTCGACCTTTTTTGTACATTTTTAGGCTTCAACTTCAACACAAAAAATGTAGATTGACTCACAAAATTTGTAACGGTATAAGAATTGATTCATTTCGATATTCGAGTGAAAAAAAACAATATATTAAAACGGAACGGATTTTTCGAAAAATATTTTTTCATCATTTTTGGGATGATTTTTCGACATTTTTTGTACATTTTTCGGGTTCGACTTCAACACTAAAAATGTAGATTGATTCACAAACTTTGCAATGGTGTAAGAATTGATTCATTTTAATATCCGGGTGACAATATACAATATGTTAAAAAAAACATATATATACGAATTTTTTGGAAAAAAAATAATTTTTCGACATCTTCGGGATGATTTTTCTACATTTTTTGTAAATTTTCGGGCTTCAACTTCAACACAAAAAATGTAGATTGACTCACAAAGTTTGTAACGGTGCAAGAATTGATTTATTTCGATATTCAGGTTTAAAAATACAACAAGTTTAAAATAGTCTTTATTAAATTTAATGTATTTTTTCATCCGGATATCGAAATAAATCAATTCTTACACCGTTACAAAGTTTGTGAGTCAATCTACATTTTTAGTGTTGAACTTGAAGCCCAAAAATGTACAAAAAATATAGAAAAATCATCCCGAAAATGACAAAAAATTATTTTTTTTTCAAAATAATCGTAATATGTCTTTTTTAACATATTGTATATTTTCACCAGGATATCGAAATGAATCGATCCTTACACCATTACAAATTTTGTGAGTCAATCTACATTTTTAATGTTGAAGTCAAAGCCTGAAAATGTACAAAAAATGTCAAAAAATCATCCCGAAAATGATGAAAAAATATTTTTTTCCCGAAAAATCCGTTCTATTTTAACATATTGTATTTTTTCACTCCAATATCGAAATGAATCAATTCTTATACCGTTACAAACTTTGTGAGCCAATCTACATTTTTTGTGTTGAAATCGAAGCCTGAAAATGTATAAAAAAGGTCAAAAAATCATCCCGAAAATGACGAAAAAATATTTTTTTGAAAAAATTCATTCCATTTTAACATGTATTTTTTTACTCGAATATCAAAATGAATCAATTCTCATACCGTTACAAACTTTGTGAGTCAATCTATATTTTTTGTGTTGAAATCGAAACCTGAAAATGTACAAAAAATATCGAAAAATCATCACGAAGATAACGAAAAAATATTTTTTTCTGAAAAATCCGTATATTTGTGTCCTTTTTTAATTATCATATTCCTTCACTCAAATATCGGAATGAGTCCATTCTTGTGTGGTTAGAAAGTTTATATGAAAATCTACAATTTATGTGTTCAAGTCAAAACTAAAAAATGAACGAAAAAGGGAGAAAAATGAGCTGGAAACATAGACAACGTTATTATTTTCTTTAAAAAATTGCTCTAATGTGTCCTTTTTTACCTGTCATATTTTTTTACTCGGGTATCGAAATGAGTCCATTCTTGTGTGGTTACAAAGTCTATATGAAGGTCTACAATTTATATGTTCAAGTCGAAACTCAAAAATGTACGAAAAAAGGAGAAAAATGAGCGGGAAATAAGGAAAAAAACATGATTTAATTAATATATATTTATATATATAATAAAAAAAAATATTTTGCCCATTCCGCGCTTGCGCAGCGCGGAATGGGTAAAAAGTTTAAAAAAAAATAACCCGATTCAGCGCTGCCCGAGCGCGAAATGTGCTATTTTCTGATAGCAATTTTTTTGTGTTTTATTTTCTTAATTTTGATTTAATTTTGTATTATTTTTTTAAAATTCTCGTGGAGGAGGATGTAGGTTGCGAAAGTGCCGATGATCTGAGTACCCACTATTTAGTTTCACTGTGCTTTAACTTTGAGTCCAGAGGTATTAAAGAGGCAAAGGCTACATTTGGATATGTTTTGGTACGTTATTTAGATGATAATTATTGGTGAGAAGTTTATGGAGACGTTCATATTTGATGAAATTGTATTTGATTTTATTTTGAAAATTGATTTTTGGGTGTTTTTTTATGAGATAGTATTTGATTTTGTTTTCAAAGAAAATAAAAGTTATTGTAACAGTCAAATTATGAAACTTTTATCTGTTAAGGATTTAAAGTTAAGAGGGGGAAAAGTTAAAAATAGGGGACAATACTGAGGCTTTAGATTTTTTAATAAATAATCATTGTTTTTTTTTTTTTTTGGATAATTACACTCACACTCCCTCAATGATGACGTAATTACACAAATCTCCCTTCATTTATTAATAATTACAAACACACCACCTAGGGGTGTAAACGAGCCGAGCTCGAGCCGAGCATGGCGATTTTGCCAGGCTCGAGCTCGAGCTCGAGCTCGAGCCTGTATACACGAGCTCGAGCTCGAGCTCGTCGAGCTCGCGCTTGACGAGCTCGAGCTCGAGCTCGACAGGTAAAAAATGAGCTCGGCTCGAGCTCGCGAGCTCGAGGCTAGCTCTCGAGCTCGAGCTCGAGCCTAGCTCTCGAGCTCGAGAGCCACTAGCTCGAGCTCGTTTGCAATTAGTGACTTACAAAACTTGCTCAATTTCACACTTAAAACTCAACAAAACTCAATTTCACACTTTAATTGCAGTTAGAAATGCCCTCAACAACACTTTAATTTCACACTTTAATAGTAAAAAAACTCAAAACTCAACAACAAAATCAGAATCAACTTATTCCACAAGCATTAAAACAGAAAATTACCGGGATGAAAGGTGGTTGAGGGGTTGGGCTTGGGTTGCGGTTGGCGGCGACGTTGACGGGCGGCGGCTGTGGAGGTGGCTGATAGAAGCTTCGTAGGCGGCGGCGCGGCGAACGGCGAGGGCTTGGGGAGGCGGGCTTGCGGCTGTGTTATGGTGGGGGTTGGGCTTGGAACCTTGTCTTGCGGTTGGCGGCGGACGGAGACGGGCGACGACGGCGGGGTGGGAAGGAGGTAGGAGACGGACGAGAAAGGGGCAAAATGAAATGTGAATTGTGAAATCAGATTTCAGCAGGGTATTAATTTTGTTTGAAATTGTATGGTGAATAATATATATATATATATATATATATATATTAGAAGCTCGCGAGCCGGGCTCGCGAGCTTTTTTCAGAGAAGAATGGGCTCGAGCTCGAGCTCGACTAAAAGCTCGAGCTCGTGAAGCTGAGCTCGTGAAGCTCGAGCTCGAGCCGAACTTTTTCGAGCCGAGCCGGCTAAGCTCGTGAGCCGGCTCGGCTCAACTTGCACCCCTAACACCACCTCATATTAAAGATTTCTTATAATTGCACCCCTTGTGTGTGTAACAATTCTCACAATTGCACCCCCTGTAAAGCTTACAAATAGACCCACTGAGGAGGTGTGTTTATAATTATCAATTAGTGAGAGGAGGTTTGTGTAATTACCTTATCATCGAGGGGGTGTGAGTGTACTTATCCCCTTTTTTACCAAAAAAGTGACATATTTTTTGCCTAAAATTGTGTTAACCAAAGACAATTAAACCAAAATTTTGGACTGAATTGGTTTTGGAAACATATCAAAACATAGCCAAAGTTCTCGCACGGACATAGATGCGGGATACGACACGGGCTCAAACACTAATGTTCATGTTTATTTTTTCCTTTCTATTCTTAATACCTGGACACTAACACGACACGTATTCGACACTAATCCATTATTCAAACATGTGAGAAAAAAGAAATCACAATATGATTGATATACCAAAATATGGTATTCAGGCCTATAACAATAGTGTGGGGATCCGAGACCCAATACAAGCCCAAAACCCATTAAATAGCTGAGGATCCGCGCTAAGTAACAGTAACGGGTGGGATCGTTGATCTGACCCAGCCCCACAAATGGTGAGTTTTACCGTTCATTATCGCCACATGTCACGATCCTAAGAAGTTAGTTGTCAACTATGATGCACGGATACTCCTAAAATTTACGAAATGCAGTGTCAGACACTTGGAGGACACGGATACGCCTTGGATACGTGTCCGACACGCCACATGGCGTGTTTGTCAATTAAATTAAAAAATAAAGGGACACGGTGTCGGACACGGCTACACCCGTGTCCGACACGTTTAGAACACGGAGGTGTCTTTTTTTTATCATTTTCAAATCATTGAGGGGCTGAAATTGCAAATTTTTCCTAATTAAAACAAAAGGGGCGGATGATGCCATTTAGAAAGAAAGGAAGAAAGAAAGGCAGCAGCATCCTAGCATAAAACAAAAACCCTTGTTACTTCATCCTATTTCTTCACACTTTGGTTCGATTCTTTGCTCGATTACATCAATTTTTTTGCTGCAAGTGCACCGTATAAGATAAATATAAACATTTTTAAGAGCTTATTGTAAACATTTTGTGTGAAAGTCATAAATATGCATTCTACTTCCAAGTGTTTGATAAAATGCCTAAAAAACATTTAGTGATTTTCTATTGTGCTTTTCTCCAAATAAACTGATTGATTACTCTTGTGGGACTATTATTTAAGTAAGAAGGTTGAAAAAATTACTTTTTGAGTTAAGTGGAAAATAGCCAATTGTCATGCTTAGTTGCTCATAATGTTGATAATTGTCATGTTATTATGGATTTTATTTGCAAATGTTAGGTAATTGTATATCGTTGTTTCACTTTGGTGCATTATTAATGTTTTAAGTGTTTATGTATGTATTATATAATAATATATGCATTATAATATATATTATTAATTATTATATATAGTCGTATCTTTGCCGTGTCGTATCCTAAAATTTTTGAAAATCCATGTCGCCGTGTCCGTATCCGTGCAACCTAGGTTGTCAACCATCCATCCATACAGGACGTATTTGCTATAAATACCCTCTCACTTCATTTATTAGGGGTTGGAATCTCAAGAATATTCTCTTTAACTTTAGCCTCGTACGTCCATAAGTAACGAGTGTATAGACTTAGAAGTACATTTCCTTATACATACAAATTTGGAAGTTAGAATTATATAACTAAGTAATGGCCCTGGCTTCATACTTATCTAAAGAACTACGTTGACTTGATCCTAAATAGGTACGTAGGTAGCTCAGTCAATACCGAGTGCAGTCTATACTCCCAATTACCCTATTCGTTATACGATTCGAGTCCTTCCAAACTGGTTGAGTTCGTGTCCCCCAGATTCGAGTTAGATCACCAATACTTTATAACAATTCCTTTTTAATATATTTTTAATATAACTTTTGAGTTTATCAATTTATTGGATTAAAAGTAAAATAAAAAGTCATGTAATTTTATTAAACCAATTAATTCTGTTCGTTATTTGATTATCAAAATTACAAAGACCATGTTTCTTCATTATAAACAATACAACTATTCTCATTTGTCTATAGTGTTCACAATTTAATTAACCGGCTAAACAGAAACAAAACTCAATTTTTAGTTTCAAAACTTTGTTGTATGGTTGGGTTTGGGTCTTTGATCTCGGTGATCGAACCGTACCGAATACCTTTTTAGTTGTGTGTAGTTTTTAAATTTTTTTTGATAATCAGTTATATGTGTTATGAATAAATAATAATATAGTTTGTGATGTCCATCCAACTCTCAAAAAACTCTTCATTTCCATGACTTTTCATTTTCCATCATGAGTAAATATAATTTACTCTTTAGGTAATAAACCTTTGGAATTTTAGTTTTGTGCCTATAAATAGGCAATGACATTGTATTGTAAACACACACAAGAAAATCAATAAAAGAGTTCTCTACTTAATTCTCTCATTCTCTCATTTTATTCTCTCAACTTTATAATATTTGAGGTTATTTCATAACATGTTATCGGCACGATCCGTCTCAAGTTGTTAGCACCTTAATCCGAGGAATTGAAATAACTAATCAACGGATTTTTTTTTAGCAAAATCCACACAACGAAGGTAAGGGCCATGAGGCTACCAATTTTCTTAATTTTCAGGTAAATATTAACAACTATACAGTTAAAAGCATGTACACTAGATGTTTAGAAAATAAAATATGTTTTCTATATTTATGTCACATGCACGGTACTTACAAGTTTCAATATATATGGTTTTTGTTTCATTATTAATACAATTTGATATTGAAACTATGACTATATGATTAGATACTGTATATATATTACAAGTCATTCTTTTATCAAGGCCCACTTCATTACTTGTATGGAATAATTATTGTTGCAAGTATTTTATGAAATTGGTTGCTTGTTATCTAAATTTTCTTATACTTTGATGATAGTATTATAATGACGAATTTTGAAAAACTTGACTTTGTGACTCTTGATATTAAGAGGAAGAATTTTTTTTTTTGGGCGTTAGATGTTGAAATTCATCTTGATGCAAATAACTATACTCTATTCCCTGAAGTGAATGTGTTGAGCAATATATATAAATTCATATATGCAAATAACTATACTCCATTCCCAGAAGTGAATGTGTTGAGCAATATATAATTATTTTAATCATGAGTCTCGTCCAACTAGTTCTGCTACATTCCCTGAAGTGAAGGTAGCAGTACATAACTATTTTAATCATTAAAGAAATCATGGATGTGGACGTGGTCGTGGATATGGTCATAGAAATCGTGGTGGTTATTCAAAGAACACATCTTTCCACCAGAAGTGGAAAAATAATGAAGAGAAACATGAAAGTGGCCAAAATAGCAAATTTGTGAAAAATTTATGCTATCGTTGTGGTGGTAAAGGTCATTGGTCATGTACCTGTCGTACACCAAAGCATCTTGTTGACCTTTACCAAGAATCGCTAAAAAGTAAAAGAAAGAAAATAGAAACAAATTTTGCTTTTGAAGAAAGCGATTCTGATCATGGCCGATTTTCAATACTACTCGAAAAGAATACTCTTACTGGGCCCAATTATTTTGAGGACATGATCACCAACCTTCTCACTTTCTTTCATCTTGGCTCCGAAGAGTTGTTTCGATATCTCATATCGTGCAGTTCGACTATGCTCACCATGGAGCTCTACCAGGTGAGCTAGGATAGCTCTTGCAGTGGGCATCTTATCATGTGACCTTTGAAGCTCATTGGTCATAGATCCCAGCATGTATCCCCTCACCTTGATGTCATCCTTGACCCATTTTTCATGGGTTTGGACCTCTTCCTCACTAACACGTGTTCTAGCAGGAGCCGCCGGGATATCAGCCTCCAAGACGTATCCTAGAGATTTCATATTGAGGACTATTCTCAAATTTCTAAGCAAGTCCACATAATTGGGCCCAGTAAGAGTATTCTTTTCGAGTAGTATTGAAAGTGGGTTTGTCATTTTGAGAGAGATTAACGAGAAAATAATTGTAGAAATAAACCAGATTAAATTAGACTTGTATTTGACTTAACCAAGAAAAATTAAGGACTTAAAATTTATCTTGGCTCCCATTGCATTTTTCGAATCCCACACTCCCATGTGAAAATCGGGAATCATCATTGGCATTGATTCCACAGCGGGTATTGAGGTCCTCAATCAATTACATATGTTGCAACCTAACCGATTTCTGGCCCATTAGTTAATTGAAGTGATGTCTAACATCACTTTATCCAATAAATATATTTTATATTCAAATATTCAAGTAATTTCCAAGTTGCGAAAAAAATAATAATATTTAATCCAGAAATTAATTATTAATCTCCAAGAAAAATAATTAATTATTCTAATTAAATATTTTATTCCAATTAATCTTATTGGGCTCGATTTCATCAAACCCAAGTTACCATCCTTTTGGTCTACTTGAATTTAATTCAATTGGGCTCAAATTAATTAATTAGTAAAAATATGCACACTATATTAATTTCTATTGGGCTAGTTTTAATTAACATCCAAATCACCTATTCAATGGCCCATTTGGAATTAATTAAATTAAGCCCAAACTAATTAATAAGTCAAAATTGATTAAATTTCTTGTTGGGCTTAATTTAAATAATACCGGGTCATCATCCTAACTCACTCGGATAATTAAATTAACCCAAATCCAAATTCCAATTTTGACCCAATACATAGCCCATTTACCGACCCGGATCCTGGACCCCAATTAGCGGATCGTGTGTTGGAACACACCATCGATCGGGCCGTGTGGATGTGTGGCCGAGTGGCCAGGCCACACGGCTAGGCCATGTGCAGCGTGCAATAACACACTGCGCGCACTGTTCCCGATTTTTCTCGTTTCTTGATTTTTTACATAATCACAAAAATTTCCATATTTACAATAAATATAAAAAATCAAAACCCATGCTTAAAACAATAAAAACACAGATTTAATTAACACATAATCGCATGCTTAAAAAACACATATTATGCATATCATAAATCACATAAACACAATTAAATATGCGAATCAGAGATTGACTCTGATACCACTGTCGGGTTTTGCGAAAAATCATATAAACACAACAAAAATTAAATTACAAACCCAAACTTTGATTTCTTTGATCGCATATTCAAATTGACAATTCCGCTTAACGAATAACCACTTACCCATTGAAGCGAAGTGGTTGAAAAATTTTATTCTTCACTTGAAACTTGAATTGATGAATTCTTGATTTCTTCAATCCACGTATAATCTTCAATTCTTGAATTCTTCGAATTTCTTGAATTTGATCTGAACAACAAAATTACGATGTCTCTAAATTATCACACACAGATTGATTTATGAAAAATTCCCACTAATTATGTCTAAGGGTAGACGGCTAGTATAGAGAGAGGGACGAGGATTTTTTCTTCTTTTCTTTCTAGGAGAGTTATGAAAGTCTGTGTCTTGTTCTAAGTCAAAGACTCCTTTTATATCTCCTGACTTATTGACCAAAACAAACAAAAGACCTTGTAAATTGGGAATCCTCATGGACGCCTTCTTCAAGCCCGGGATTCTTTTGTTTTAATTAATTTCTTATTCAATTAATAATTTATTATATCCAATAAATAAATCAGTTAATTAGATAAATTAATTCATTAATATATTTCCATAGGAAATTAATTAATAATTAATCTTACCCTAATAATTAATTATTTCACAATTAATTATTTAATTTATCCAATAAATTAAAACTCCTAGAAGAAAAATAGAAACACCTTTTTCATTTTTCTTTATACATCCTTTTAGCGCGACTCTTTAGGTTCGTTTCGTTTGGAAATGAGAGGAAACCAAAGGAAGTGGGTAACACCTAGTCAGTCATGTGGCCCACTTCGTAGGCCAAACAAAATCGAATAATGGGATCATTCCACAGCCTTCCAATCGTAAATACCGTATAAGTATAAACCATTTGTTCGTGTACTCCAGTCAAGTGAGAGTCATGGTTATGTCCAACTCACTGGACTTGACCATATGTATTAATTATAATAATACGAGATCATTGAGATCGATTTAATGCCTAGCACAATCATCTCTTTTTGCTTTGACTAAAGACTTTGATCTCTATTTATCTATAATCACATAGGGTACTTTCTCATTCACGTATGAGAGAACAAATCTCATTTAGATATAAGCTAAGACTACTATTTGCCTATCAAGCAACATTTCAAACTGATTACGCATAATCAGTTTTGTCATTGACAGTCACAGAGTGAAAACCCTTGTGACAGAACTGATGCGAGTCATGTTCGAGCATATCAGTTCCACTGATGTGCCTACAATCTCAAGCTCTTACCATCCCATGGTACTAGACTGGCACTCCCATATTAGAGATAAGATTGTACAAGTGTTCTAAGTCTTTATTTGTCCATTAAGACTTTATTTTTACTTGCGAACTTGTTTTAGTAATCAAGATCGATCTCTTTAGTGCCACTCTTCCTATCCCATAGGAAGTAGAGGGATCGGACTGAAAACATGGACAAAACGTTTTACACTACTTTTAAATGCAGATAAGATTTAAGTGAAAACTAAATAATGCCTTTATTAATAATATCGAAATAAGTTAATTACAAGATAGATGCCCTATCATTCTATTCTCTATGGCATCTGAGGGCATAATCCTAACAGTATCTCCCAGTAAAGTGCCTCAATCGCTGTGCCTCTAAGAGTATCCACATCTCCTCGAATCTTCAATTGCTCTATTCTAGGTGCTAGCCAATAGATAAATCTAGAATTAACTTTCTAAACTTATTTGTGAAGGAGTGGAAATATATCTAAGTGGTTAATCTCAATATATGAGAAAAACCAAGTATTGTAGTATTGGGTAGGGGACGGCTACTAGAGAGAATATGATGATCAAATTTCTCCTCTTATTTTTTTGTGTAGGGCGATTTTTGCATGTAAGGAAGAAGAAGACTTTTTCTTTCTTTGATCACATATGTATATAGGTAGAATCTTAAGCCTAGTATATTTAGAGATAAGTCAAAATAAATCTCCAAGATTTATTCTGACCTTAATTGTCAATATATCTTATCTAGGATTCATATATGTGTGTGTATCTCATATACATATTGTTAGAAAATTTCATATTAGATATTTTGATGATGATAAAATAGGTTTTATATTAGACTCCAAATATGTAAGTTTAATTATTAGAATATTTGTATAGGCTTTGAAATTTATTAGATTTGTATAAGGCCTTTTCATTTACTTTAGATTATTGGGCTAAGTGTCTGAACGCTTGAGTGTTGATAGAATTCTAGGCGAATCTATCAAGTCAAGTCTGAAGATCAAGCGCCTGAAGTGATTAGAAGATGGAGATCTGCAATGCATTGACTGAGTCTTGAAGCGATATGATCATCGAGGCAAAGTCAAGAGTCAAATATCATTCAGGATTGAATGAGCGTCAATCAAGACAATATTCACCTAAAATTAATTCGAAGTCAAGAAGGAGTTAAATGCAATTATTGGAAGAGCATTAAATTTCAACGGACATTAAATTCAAATGCATTAAATGCTGATAAGAGCATTAAATGTAATAAGCACTCCTTGACGTATAGAGCAGCCTTTCTATTGGACTGTTAGTTTTCAAAGCCTGTCACACCAACTCATTGCAGCAGAATTTCAGGGATAAAAGGACTAAAGTTGTTCACTCGCAGCAAGTGAAGGCCACGCGCCCTACATGTGTCAAACGGATATTTTTTCAAAATGTCTATAAATAAGGGTTCCAGCAACATGCAACTACAATGAAATCAAGAGCCAAAACTCTGTTGCATTCAAGCTAGAACAATCTTCGAAAGCGCTTAAGAAAATCTTTCCAAACATGCAAGAGCTTTCTTCAAGTTCAAATCCCAGACAGTCACACTATCTTATACATCTTCAATAGAAGAGCCTCATTGATCAAGAAGTTAGTCCACTAGTTTGTTTATTCAAACAACAATCAAAATAAGAAAATCCCTCCAGTCGATTTCTCTGTGTGAAGAAAAGCTGAAGTTTTGCAATATTTCTGGGTGAAAGAATTAAAAGTTCGAAGGACCTTGCATTAGAAATTTGAGTGACCAAGGAGATCAAGATTATCTCTATTTTGTAGAAGTGTTCTTTGTGAAACTTCGAGAATCAATGGGGAAATTTCACTTTTGGTCCAACAACTTTGGTTTTTTTGATTTTTGTGCCATTCGTTACGGATTCTCACATTATATCCCATAACTTTCAATTTTTCTCACATTTGGTCCCATTGAAGGATTCCGTCCAATATTTAATGACCAATTCCGTTAGTCAACATTTTGACCAAAGTTTTCGGGTACAATTCGTGCATGAATGCATGTGATATGGAATAAAAATATTATGATATTAAATATAATTCGTGTGTGAGTGCATTCATGCACGAATTGTGCCAAAAACTTCGGTCAAAATATTGACTAACGAAGTTGACCGTTAAATAATGGACAGAATCCTTCAATGGACCTAATGTGAGAAAAATTAAAAGTAATGAGATATAATGTGAGAATCCGTAACGAATGAGACCAAAATTAAAAAAGACCAAATTTATAAGACCAAAAGTACGATTTTCCAATAATCAATTTAGTGAATTTCTTCAATTGAAAAAGAAGAAGAAAGATGTAGGTGGGATTATATAAACCCCCACAAAGCTTCGTGTTTATCTTGTTATTTGCTTTATCTTTAACGCTTTTACATCATTTAAGCACATCATCATAAAGCTAAAAGTATTTACTTAAAAACTAAGGAAGTAACTAATTAAATCTGAGCGCTCACTCTTTTAACTAAAGGAAGACTAAAATCTTTTTCTCTATACGTGGTTTGCGGGCTATTATTTATGGCAAGTTTGTTCTGTTGGGTGACTGACGGAAATTTACCTTGAAAATTCTTATAAAAAATTCCGCTATGCTAACTTCAATATAAGCTCTGAAGGCTTTAATCCTACTTTGGTTAAGAGTTCAAATCTCATGTCTAAGTGATCTTTTGAAACAGTCTTCAATAGACCTTCCTCAAGCTTCTAAGTTCTCTTAACCGTTCATAATGTTTTGTGAAGTACGAAAATCTTTTTGAAGTTCGAGAAAACCTCTGGGTATTTTGCCTTTTATCTTTTAACCTACGTGAGAGTGTGAGTGTATATACTTTCACAAAGACCAAGAGAAGGAGTTTTCTCTGACAACGCCTATTGTCACGATACAGAGAAAGAGAGGTGAGTAAATTTTCCACTTCCATTTGGTATGGTTATAATGGAAAATTTTAGAGTGCACCGGATGCGTCACACATTAAGTGATATATATTGTGTTACATCACCAACTGATCTTCAACACTCAATACACCAAAAAAAATCTCGGTTATAATAGAAAAGTTCATTATTGGGTATTAAAGTTTGGAAAAGTAAAAACCTATGAAATGATTACATCTTGGAAGACCCCACCTTTCCTTTTGCCTTTAGCTTTTTAGCTTTATAGGGACGCTACTTTTGTAGTCTTGATTCTTGACAAGTTGGCCAAGATTTCTTATCGATTATTGTTAGTGGGGTGGGGTGGGGTGGGGTGGGGTGGGGGTCAAATTATTACAAATGGAGAGTGATCTGGATTGGATGAAATGCTGTTTTCATTTTTTAATTTTTTTTATTAAAAATATATTTATTTTACTTTTTTAAAAAATATCCTAAATAAATATTAAACACAATTTTTCAAAAAAAAATTTCAAATTTCTTTGCAAAAAGGACTATTTGGCATTTCTTTCAAATTTTCTCAAAAAATCAAAATTTTTACTATTCATGATTAGATAATTTACCTAATAATTAAAAATACTTTATCCACCAATATTTTGATATAATCATCAAAATAATCACATATCTTTATTTGAAATTATATAGGCTACGAAATAAAATTCACTTTGCATATTTTTTGATAACTTAATCGATGAATTTAACTTAAATATGTTAAATATTCTTACAAAAACAAAACTCATCCATACCAATTTTTCACAAAATTTTTTTTTTTATCACAAAAAATATATATTACATCATACTTAATCATTACACTTTTTCTATAAAAAAAACTCATCCAAACACACTTACTCTTTTATATTTTTTTTTAAAAAAATTTTTTTCTTATTTTATTTATAAAAAAAAAATCAAAAATAGATATCCATTCAATCGGCCATACTGTCTTTAAGAAAGTGGGAGCAAGAGTTTCTTTTGATTAAGGTTCCAATTATTTGTCTTTCCTTTACCTTTAGGCATGCCCATTAATACGTATACAGTAGATATGAAATCATATTTTAAGGGTAAAAAAGTATTTTTGGCCTCAAAGACTTAATTGAAGTAGTTTAGTACATAATTTATTAATTTTTACACCTGATCAAATACCCAATATTTGCAAATTGTGACAAATAAATCTATCAGATAAATAATTTGACTTAGATTGTGCACTCGACTACTTATATATTGCATGATATGTCCACTTTGTACCCTATTTTATGACATTTTGTGCAGCTACCTATGCATTGCATGATTTGTATACTTTGGTATATAATCTAAATCATGCCTAAGATACACAATAGACTTTTCGCAGAAAATATTTCCTCCGATGGACTTATTTATCGATGGAATACAATACATAATTTGAAATAGATGATCCGAATTGATTATTTTTTTTGGGGGAGGAGGGGAATTCTATGTTGGGGTCTAGGCCCAGTCTCAGCCGTTAGATCCCCAATTAGGGGGGTTAAATTGCTAAATGACCTCCTAGTTGGGAATCCAACGGTCGAGCTGGGCATAGAGGGGGGGGGGGGAGGGGTTTGTGCGTATTGAAACCATTGGAATCCCTTAAATCTGGGGGCCGGATTTCTTTGTTCACTTTAAGCCTTACTAAAAAGGGGCCAGTAAAACCTCCTGATACATCATCAGTATTCCATTCCATCCACTACTAAAATTTTATACTTGTTCAAACCAAGAAAATGTCTACTGCAGAGGATGAAGTTGAGTTCTCCTTGAAAGTTATGATAAATAAAGAGAAGACTAAGGTACTTTTCGCAGAAGCAGATAGCGATTCTGCGGATGTTTTGTTAAGCTTCCTGGCATTGCCATTGGGAACGATCGTTAGATTATTTAAGAAACACTACGGAGAAAAGGCACCTGTATTTGGAAGCTTAAACAGTTTGCGCAAAGGTTTAGCAAATCTTGATAATGTCCATTTGTGGAGAGAGGGTGGTAAGATGATGCTGCTGAATCCAAGAAGTTCATTGGAAGATGAATTTTGTAAACTCAAACTTAACGTTTATGATGCTCAACCCACCAAATACTTTACTTGTGAAGACTTGAATTGTAAGCTGACGAGAGCAGAAAATGTAAGCATGTTCTGTTATGCCAAGACATGCTACTGTGGGAAATCAATGAACCGGGAAATAGGTTTACAGGAGGAATCGGATACCGGGGCTGCCACGAATAATGATCATGGAGTTTTTACCACAAATAAAATGTCATTCTTTATCAGTGATGATCTGCGGATGGTGCCTAATATGATGACAGGTTCCATCATAGAAACTCTACAAAATCTCGGCATCAGCGAAACCTACGGGGCTGAGCAAAGGATTGTGACTCTTGGGTTCAATGAGGTCAGTTCTAGTTCTGTGTTAAAACGTTTCGGATGATTCTTTTTATTTTTTATTTTTTACGGTGTACAATTTTTTCTTTTGATCAGATAATGGATTTGCTCAGGCTATCTTTACTTTCCGAGACTCCATTAACCGAACTCGTTCTTCATAAAAAACTCGTTCTTCATAAAAGAAAGATGGACTATCCCTCTGCAAAATCTGAACTCAACTTCATAAAAGACTTCTCCGCTATTTCATTGCATCATAAAAAAATGATTGTGAAAGTGATGATACAAAAATCTACCAATAAGTTGTTGTTTGCTCAAGCTGAGGAAGATTTCGTAGATTTTCTTTTTAGTTTCCTCACTATCCCCTTAAGCAGAGCTGAATCCCTTTTGGACGGTAACACTTCTCTCAGGAGTATAGATAATTTGTACAGAAGCTTAACTAATATTAATGGCGAAAAGTGTCTCAAGTCAGAGGATAC
>WHWC01000059.1:0-37277 GCA_019426215.1 Buddleja alternifolia | reverse complement strand
AACTTGACCAAACTAGAGAAATTTCAAGATTCTATCCAATCTAAATAGATCGGAATCTATTTAGATTTGGAAGAATCTTGAGAATTTTCTCTAGTTTTTGGTTCAAGTTTTCGATTTTCATATGTAGATATTTTATCCTATGTCCGTAATCTTGAACTGTCTTTTGGATTTCTCTAAGGTCTTTTGAGAGCTTAGAGGTATCCGGTTCAATCTCTTTCCAATTATTATTCATAACAGAATTAAATAAGAGATTTACCTTTATTCGATTTTCCTAGCCATTTGCCCTGGATCTCAGCGAGTTGATATCCCTCACGATGTTGCCTTGAAATTTATCATTCAGAGCTAATTTCCTTTGATAATACTTTAGCTCCTCTTGTAAATTAGCTATGGGTTCTTTCCTTTTAGTAAGTTCCCACTTGATTTCATATGAAATCTTCTTAGCTTTTCAAATTAATTTCTCTATCCGAATTCCTCTTTGGTTTTCTAGTATCTAAAAATATTCCTTGTTTTCTACATATATCGAACAATTGTTCGGTTCCATAATTGTTTGATTCTCATCCGTTAGAGGTAAAACAACTTTATGTAAAATAATTAAATATTTCATCAATAAAACCTGGCTCTGATACCATTTTTCAAGTTTGGTGACATTTTTGCTGATATACCAGTATTAAAAGGACTAATACTACCAATTAGGAAGTTAAAGGACTAAAATTGCTAAAATTTAGAAGTTAAAGGACTAAAATTGCCAATTGTAAAAGTTGAAGGACTGAAATTGCTACCCCCAACCCCAATAAATATAGGACCTTTTTACAATTTTTCCTAAACCTTGAGATAGCTTATTAATCCCGAATGTTTGGGAAAGAATTAGGTTATGTCTGCATATTTTGGGATAAGTTTAATGGCCAAAAACGTTGGCCCGGAACATTCAAACCAAAAGCTATTTTGCAACTAAACCTTTTCAATTAATTCGACACTAAAACAAAACAACGGATTGTTCATCGAACATAAAGCTTTGAAACATTAAACATTTGGGACACACAAGTCCAGAATTTATACAAATTAAACTAGAGATTATCAGCAAAAGAAGATAGAAAATTACATTTTTCGTCTTATAAATTTGTTCCATTTTAACTTTGGTCGCATTCATTGAATATGCTACATAAACATTGTTTTTGGGAGGAAAATGAACCTAGGTGGATTTTTCATCAAATTTTTAATATCTTAAAAAAATTAAAAAATATCTAAAACTTTCAAAAGTTACCTGAAAATATCTAAATATGCATAAAAACTATAGATTCTAAACCTAAGTTTTAAATTTCAATAAGATTTTATTTTATTGGCAACGATAGAGTGTTTTAAATAAATTTTCAATTATTTTGTTATTTTTGCACACATTTAGTCCATGTACGCACAAAATTGGTCGGAAAATTAAAAATCCCTAAAAGAAAAATTTCACATCAGTATTTCTAGGCCAAATTAGAATTTTCTGGTGAAATTTTGACTAATTTTGCAAGTTTTCAATAGCTATTCTTGCTAAATTGCCAATGTAACAATATACAAGACCAATTTTGTTACCCCCTTATTGATACGGGACCAATTTTGCAACTTTTCCTTTATTTATAAATGCTCATATTTTCTCAATTTTCGTATTAATGATCATAAAATCAATCATTAGACAACTCTTTTTCTCTTCATGATTTGGAAGATGATCACAATGTTTGGAAATGGTAGCATTTTCGACTTTTATGATATAGAGTTAATCCATGGTAACTAACGTTCATGATTGTCTCCGGTTTGTTATTTTTACATTAAATGCATTAATTTTTGTAATGAATTAATGATGGTAAATTTTTCGATAAACTCGATGAATAACAGATATCGCATCGTCCTATAATTTCATTAAGGGCAACTTAATATGTTTTAAAAAAATAAAGCTCATAATATATTCAATCATCAAAAGAATTGTCTACAACAAGCAAGAAAATAATAGACACTGCGGAACCAACATGGCCCTCAAGCCTAACTGCTTCTGACCTAGTAAGGGAGTGGGCAACACAAATACTTGATCCCCGCACTTAACAAACAGGCAAAAAATTTGATATTCGTTTTATGCAATTTTAGTTATTTAGATTATACGTTGTTTTGGCTATTGTTTATTATCTGTTTTTAATGCTTGTGATTGCTTGATCAACAATTGCATGATTTATTGTCTACGTTTAGGACTAGGAAGAAATAAACTAGGTTCAAGAGATATAAACAACACATAGTAAAACTGACTAGGGATAGATTCAGTTTCTAATGTCGTGGGTAGCTTTGGAAAGTAACTCGAAAGGTTGTGGAATAAAGGAAATTTCATAGATTCCATTAATGCATAATTCGTAATACGCTTTTTCACTATAGGGATATAGAAAACAGTTAGGAATTATAGAGTTGCTATATCCAAGGGATTGGGTAGTGATTTATCTTAGGAAGTTTTGGCCATGGCGTAAAGCAATCTCATAATCCATTAACTAAGATTCATAAAACGAGTAGATAAATCAACCGAATCATAGGTCTTAGTCGCTTTTTCTCATAGTATATTTCGTATCTTTACCTTGCTTTTATTAGTTAATTCTTATTGAGCATAATTAATCAAGTCATCCAACATCAATCGGTTTAACTTGGGAATAAATAACACAACAATTCTAGTACTTGAATTAACTATCTCTAGGGTACGATATCATTTTAATCCACTTTATTACTTGCATGACTCTAGTATACTTGCTAGGATTTTCACATATCAGCGGTTGTCACTGCTTAAGCTGTAGCCGAAGAATTATCTGCCTATTTTTTATTATGAGACAATGTTTTATTTTGATGAATGTTTTTGGATTATGTTTTTGAATTATTTTTGAATTATTATGTTTTTTTATGATTGAAATATTTTTGATGCTTATGGTTCTATTTTTGATTCTGTTAACATATAAAATAATTCATCGTGAAAAACTAAATCTCATGCAACAAATGTAAGAAACCATCTGTATCTAGGGATATAAGATGAAATGCTTGTGTTAAGCATTTAGTGGGAGCTGATATAGATCTGTGATCTTAATGTCCAAATTTAATGGAATATCCTAAAGGGTATTGTGAATACCAAGTCTATTACGCATTGAGAATGATATTGATCATTTCGAAGAAGGGTATCCTTTAAGATAAAGGGGTTCTTTTATGTAAAGACCTTAGAACTTTGAGAAACTCAAACATCACTAACGGTTAAGCATGCACAATGAATGTGAAACACAACCTATGAACATAAGTTCCAAATATTGTGTTCTTTTGAAAGAATGATCAAGAAGGGCCACATAAATGGGTTGGAAGCCTATTCAAGCAGTGAGAGCTATCACAAGATGTGTAATTGAGACTTATGGTTTGATGAGACCGTATTAAAATACGGAGACATCAACGAATGGTTGAGAACCAAGTTTGAACATATAGGTCAGTGGGAGGGTAACTAAACTGATTAGAGAAAAATATTTGGACCCGACTTTCCATATGTACACGGGATAAAATCCTGATACTTGATGTAAGGATACATCAAAGTGAGGCATAGAAATCCTAGATTCTCCCACTACAAGTACATGATGTGTATGTTGAAAGGATTCAACGTGAAAATACAATCTTGGAGAATTGGAACTGAAGAGTCACGAACATGTGGCATCGTCCCAGTTAGTGTGGATACACCATAGACACATGACATCTGGAGCGTTAGAGCAAACCAAATTTCGAGATAGGCAAAATCCAAAAGACTAGTCGTTGAATTTTCGTCAACGAGGTAAACACGCGAAAACCCCCTTGTTAGTTTTCGTTAAATCCGATGGTACCATGTTAATCTAGCCCTTTTTTTTAGGGGATATCGATTGTTTTATTTAGAAAAATTCATTTTTCTCTTTCGATGTGTCCATCGATTAGCCCCGGGGGTGTAGGCCACGCTAGGCTTTCCTAACACTTACAACCCATGAAAAAATAAATACATTAAAAAATGCCTAAGTCCATGGAAGGTATCACCATCACATAGTACATGCTTGCAATAAAGTAAAGCAAATATGTTGATGATTAATAAAAATTTATCAGTCCAATTAATTAATCCCTCATAGAATTTCAAATTTTATATATCTAATATTTTAATCTAAATCAATTAGTCTAAACAATTGACTTAAACATACAAAATTTCAAATTTTATGTGTCTACCTTTAATTAAAATAGTTAGTCTAACTAAATCACTAAATACATAAAATACTAAATTTTAATCATCATTACAACTAAAGCCACCTTGTGAGAAAAATTAATATTCAAATAAAAAATTAATTATAATTTTCCAAGAAAAATAATTAATTAATTCCAATTTAAATATTTAATATTTCTAATACTATTTGGGTGAAGTCACCATCTGTTTGGCCCACTTACATTTAATAATTTTGGCCCAAAAACAAATTCATTGATTTTTTTTTTAATTTTGAATAAAATCAATTTGGGCCGAATTTAATTAAACTCGGGTCATTATCCTTTTGACCATCCGAATAATTAAAATAGCCCAAAAATCAGAATATTAAAAATCAGATCCGTGCCTAACGACCCGACCCGTGGGGGCGCACGGCAAATCGGGTTGCTGGTGCATGGCCTTACACCCCCGTCGGGTGTCTCCATGCCCAGCATCGGATCACCAGACGAGCTGCTGTGCACGGGCAGCGTGCACAGCAACAGTCGGCCTTTGGCCAACTACGTGCACAGCACGGTCGGGGCCTTCGGGCCCCATTTTCTCGATTCCCAATAATATCATGCAATTACGAAATCAGAAAATACCAAAAAATCCAGGCTTAATTATAACATAAAATTTATATTTAACATGCCTCAAAAATACGAAAATATGAACATGCTATTCACAGCAATGGTAAAATTTGTAAATCAGATATTAGCTTTGATACCACTGTTGGGAACAAAATAAAAACACAGCAGAATAAAATCCCTATGGTGGTTATCTCTGATTTTTCAAATTCAAACCATAAAATAGGATTTACTCGCCAATTAAAGCGAAGTGGTTGAGTACAATCCTCAGTTCTGCGAATCTGTGTTTGCTTTGATTTTTCTGATCCGAGCAACAAATCTGCCACTGTCTCTAAATCACCATGCCAGAATCCAAATAAAAAATTCTCCTTCTTTCCCCTATGGTGGACGGCTAGAGAGAGAGAAGTGGGAGATTTTGACTTGATGGCTATGTTACACAATGAGAGGTTAGGGTTTATTTTTCCACCAAGTAATATTTATATTACACAAGGAAAGAATAAGCCCATGGAGTCCAAGTAGTAGGCAGACGAGTACTAGTTTTCGGGCTAGTCCACCCACTTGGTTCCAATTTTATTTTACTTATTTAACATTAATATTTATCCAATAAATAATTAATTAAATAAATTAATATAATAATTCAATATTTAATTTATCAAAGAAGCTAATTAACTCATTAATATTATTAATTAATTAACTCTTCAATGACTAATTAATTATTTAATACAATAACAATGTCGAATACCCAAAAAACCCGTTAAGTCTAAATCATATTTCCCTTTGTAATTCCTTTAAGCACGACTCTTTAGGTTTGACTCAAAAGGTTATTGGGAGGAAACCAAAGGATGTGGTGAAAACCTAGCTAGTCACATGACCCACATCGTAACCCAATTGAGAATGAATGAATAGGATCATTCTAAACCTTTCCCCCTGTGAATACTGTACGAGTATAAACTGTTAGGATTAAGCCCTCCATGCCATAGAGGAATTAGATTATTAGGGCATTACATTTATGTTGTACAAACTCTTATTCATTAATGAAGGCATAGTTTTTGTTCATATCAATCTTGATGGCATTAATATAAGTATTGAACAAATAAGTCCAAGGTAATCAAGAGGGAGCTTCTACTCCTCAATGGTCTGAGAAAATGGACACTAGAAGTATCGGTTCCTTGTTTACTTAAACCAGAGTTCGCAAGTCAACGAGTCTTAATTGGGCATGATGACCAGTCTTGTATGACGCAAGCTTTGACAAGGAGTGTCAGTCGGTCACTTTGGATGGCGGGAGCTTAGTCATAGATATGTCAATGGAATTGACATATTCGAGCATGGCTCACCGTAATTAAATCACATGGGCATTTACTCTTGGATAGTCAATGATTGAATTACTGGTCGCGGCAGTGTGTGAGCCTTAAACCTGAGGATTCACGAAGGTTGAACTTGTGACAATGAATGAGTTATTAGAGTAGTTAGATCCATTTCATCCTTTGGTGGGATCAACCTCGAAGTGCGGTTCAGAAGAACAAGTGGCAATTGTTTGGTGATTGCCAATAGGGGATTCACTGTCTCGGGTAGTAACAAGTTAACGTCCTGTGCGATCATAGGTAAATGAAATTATAAGTCTTTGGCCAAAGAAGGAGAACTAACTTATGTATAGTACATAAGGGTAGTTCAGTAATTTCATCTTACTATGATTCCCTAAAGCACAGTATTGAGTCCTGTGAGTTTGACATATTCCATGACTCTCACTCGAACGGGATGTTACAGTGAAGGGCTTATACTCACATTGTATATGTAACCTAAAGGTTCGTATTTCATTTTAAAATGGGTTTCGATGTGAGTCGCGCTTAAAAGGAATTGAGCAAAGAGAATTCTTTCGTTGTCAATTACATAAATTAGGTAATTTGCTATTTGATGAGCATATTAATTTATTTGATTAATTGGATTAATGGAAATAAATTAATAATAAATAATTAGATGTATTTATTATGAACCCATTAATTTATTTGATTAATTAGATTAATGGAAATAAATTGATTATAATACATAAATAGACTTATTTATTATACTCAACCTTTTATTAAATAATTAGATTATTTAATATATATGAATATTAATTAGCATTATATTTTAATTGGATTAATATATATTGGACCTAATTAATAATTGGACTAAGTTGAAAATCAATCTAGCCCAATAATAAGGTGGGGCGTGTGGTAGGCAGATTTGGGGAGTTGGACGGGTTCAAGGAATTAGTTAAATTACAAGTTCATCACTCCTTATAAATACCTATCATTGGTTCAATCAAAACCTAACTCTCACAATTAGACTTGACAGCAAAGAAAGAAGAGAAAAAATTCTCTCCTCCCCTAGTAAAGCCGCCGGCCATAGTGTGTCAATAGGTGGAGGGTTTTTCTTCGAAGCTCGTTCCGGCGTGATATCTAGAGGTATGAGTTCGGAATTACTGCTGCCTGGAAGATCAAAACTTTCATCGAAATCAAAAGGTTAGTAAAAAGGATGAAATTAGATTTCATCCTCATACATATTTTTCGAAAATTGCATGGAAAATTATTAAAACCCATAAATGATCCAATTGTGAATTCGGATCTGTTTTTTTCGTTTCCGCTGTGCATGAATACATGATTCACAACATAAACCCTTTATTCTAATATCCAAGTCAAGTGAGAGTCACGGTTTAGTCAAACTCATAATAATTGACCCTATGCTTAAAATATAATGAGACGAGATCACTAACTGTACTCTTGTATCTAACACGACCAACTCCATTGCTTTGACCAAAGAATTTTGATCTCACTCATTTATAACGGTATAGGATATATGCTCATCCACTTATGAGAGAATAAATTCAAGTTTGCAAATCAGTTAAGACTGTTACTTGCCTATCAAGTTGCACTTTGAGGTCGACCCCACCGATAGGTGAATTGGGTGTAACTACTCTAATGACAAACTTGATATCATAAGTACATTTTTAATGTGATTTATCAGGTCTAAGGTTCACACGTACCTCTCACAACTAATCAGTTCTGTCATTGACTGTTGACACGCGAAATCCTAGCAAGTATACTAGGTCGTGCAAAGTAATAAAGTGGACTATTTAGCACGGGGTGTATCGTCTCCACAGGGACAATTGGATTCAATGCTCGTAATTGCTATATTACCTATTTCTAAGCTAAATCAATTTATAAGATGATAGGTGTTTATATTATGAAGATAACTAAAGATAACTAAAATGATTAGCAAGGTAATAATTCAAATTGGAAGAGGTGATTGGGTTATGATCCTACTATGTTCTATTCTATGTTCATGAACTCTCAATTATCCGGATTTTTAGAACGCTCTTGTTATGGCGAAACCCCCTAATGTATTTATTATTCAATCTCTTGAAATAACAAGCTTATACTAGTTAACAACTTCCTATATCTCTATAGTGAAGATTGAATTAACTAACATGCATTTAGGTTCGAAGGAATTCCTTGTTTACGAAGATCCTACATTCAATCGGGTCATCTTATCACAAAAAGCCACACAACGCAATCGATTCTATCTCTAGTCAATTGTTACGTTATGATGTTTGATTTTCAATCTCCCTTTATCTATCTCCTCTCGGTCTCAAGACAAAGCATTTTATCAAACACATGGTGATCAAGCATATGCAAGCATTAAGCATAAAATCAAACATGTAACAAGAATGTAATAAATCCGGAAATTAATCATTCATTAAACACAAAACATCACAAAGTATTCACATAACCCAACCACAAAGATGCTTAGCTCATACTTACAATAACAAATGATTCAACAATTCTATAAGACATAGTTGATAACTAATCAAAGAGAAAGAGTTGAATTACTCCCTATTGCAAAGTGTGAATCCAAGATTTGATGATGAAATTGATGATGATTAGGATGATGAGGATGAGGATGAGGATGATGATCCTCTTCAAGCTTCCTTGGGTGGTGGCTGATATGTAAGGAGTCTAGGGTGTGTTTAGGGCATCCCTTTCGTCCAAATGACCTGATGGTCTATTTATAGGCCAAGTCCGCTGCTTTGAACGCCGCGGCGTTGATGGTTGAACGCCGCGGTGATCAACATTCTGCCTCCGAACGCCGCGGCGTTCCCCTGCTGCTGCGTACAGTTTTGGTAAAATATGCATAACGTTCTCTACCAATGTCGGATTGAGGTGATTCAAATTACTACGCGAAGCTAAGACAACGGTCTACAATAGTGAAGAAGTAACCTTAGTCTGATTCGGCTGGCAAAGGGACGAAAATCGCATTTCTATATGAGCATTATGTAAAATCTTTCGTCAACTATCTCATTTTGTTTCTTTCTTCAATTTCAAGCTCAATTTGGATCTCCTTTCTCGTCTTTCATGCGTAAATCAACTTGTATTCTACAAAACAAAATCTATACCAATCAAAGCATTATGAGGGATAAAAAGTGATCAAAGTAACGATCAAATCATATTAAAATGGGGCATAAAATGCTGTAAAATGTGAACTTATCAACTACCCCCCAACTAGGCTATGATTGTCTCGATCAATAAATGGAGAACAAGTATTCATAAGTTCAGATTTTACAACTTAGTTTGGGATCTTGAAAGGTTTTATGTCTCAATAATCAAGTACATACACAAATTAAACCCTCGAAAATGATTATGACAAGTTACACTTTACCTAGAACACTCAACAATTTGATAGCCTCCAAAACATCTTCGATTCCATCTCAAAATCATGAACTCCATATCCATTTTTATGCCAAGAGCACACTTTAAATAAGATTATGCAAACTCATTAGATAATAAAAACATTAAAACACTTCAAAACTTGTTAACCTATCGGTGTGCATGAAATGTGAAAGTCAAGATCAAAAGGTCTTTTTAGCTTGTAACGTAAGGCTAGGTAATGGCTTGGACGGGAATATATGGATAAAGTGACTAAACTTAAGAAAGCATACAACTCAATATCATTGAGCTAAACACTCACTTATCAACCGAACAAATCTCTACATCTTGTCACTTATCACTTTTAAATTTCTTTTTTTTCTTTTCTTTTCAAGCTCACAACTCCCAAACTTGTTACTTTTGATATCGGGGGCGTAATGATTCCAAATCCAATCAATTCACATTGAAGTCTAGTTCATAGGCTAGTCGAGAGTACAATTTTTTTTTCTTTTTTTTTTATATATCTCTCGACTATTTAACCAACTTTCAGTTCTTCATTTCATCCCCTCTTTTCACATAAAATCCAAACCTCCAATTTTTTTATCATAAGCAAGAACAACACCACCTTCTAAACCACTAATCAATGAGCTTCGATACCTAAAACAAAGTGTATAACCAAATAAATATCAAATGATATGAAGTTCTCTGCTCTCTCAATTAGGAAATAAACTTTGTTTTACTTTTAGGCTAAAGGGTGGTTGGTGTGGCTTACGAAAGAAAGACGAATGGTGGTTTTTAGTGTGCTTAGCACACTCCATTCTTATCAATACAGCTCAAAATAAGTTCTAGAGATTATGTAATATAGTGAAGGCCAATTGTAAGGTTAAAGAAAATGAAAGATGGCCTAAATCATTTCATGACTTCGCACACTCAACACACACTTCAAAGTTGACAAAATTGAAATTTTAATGCTTTAAATCCTCAACAATTCACATAAGCATCGCTAAAAAGGCTTTCACATATAAAGTACAACAAAGGATTTCATCTTAGATGAAGTAGAGACAGTCAAACGAATCATGCTCCAAGCAAAGGTATAACAAAACATGAATTTGAAATCATTGGCTATCATAGTTTTCTTTTCATCCCAAATCAAGTATGAAACTTAACAAATGAGTACAAGTTACACCATATCACCACATCACAATAAAATTAGGACGTCTACCCCACCCCCAACTAATCTAGCACATTATCCCCAATGAGCGAACATACAAATGTAAAGTAAAGGAAGGAAAGACGTCCCTGATGTTTGAAGCTAAGTGATGTCCAAAAAGCGAAAGAGCAACAAGGCGAAGAATCTGACAATAAAGCCTAGCCATCTGTGAAGTTAGAAAAACAAGAAGAGACAAAAAGCATCATCAAAACAACTTAGAACACTTAAAACAAAAGAAACAAAACAAAAAAAAATAACGGAAATGAAAGAAAGCATGTAAAACGTGGGTTGCCTCCCACGAAGCGCTTGTTTAAAGTCGGTAGCTCGACTCCCTTGCACTGCTCATGGTGGATCATAAGGAGCAATGCCAACTTTGTATAGATGAGCCTTTTTGTGCTTTTTCCAATTGTGTAAAGGCTTCTCATTTCCCATCACACTCACAAATCCTGAAAAACTAAGATATGAGCTCAGATTCACTTTTATAAAAATGTAATAAAATTGTAAATAACTAAAAGTGAATTTTAAAGATGGGGAGTTTTCCATTGATGGTTTTAATAAGTATGTGGCCAGGCCTAACTCCCTGAGCCTTGATTCTGACAACTTTAGTGGTGATATATCCCAGTGACTTATATATCTTCGGATCTCCTCATTCTCAACCGTAGTATCACTTAGGTTCTTAGTGTATGCCTCGAACGGGCCACTAAAGTTGTAAACTTTGTCTTCAACCTCCACCACTCTAGCTCTCTGGTTATTGATGCACATTCTTAAGAAATCAAGAGATATGATGGTAGGTGGCGTTGGATTCTTGAATATTTCTAATGCTTTTTCTTGGTCATTTGATGGAGTGGATTTTGGGATCCCTATGCTGAATTGAAGGTGCTCCAGTGATGTTATATCTACTTCACCACACATAGATTCTGAAGGTAGTGCTGGTGTAGCAATGGGTTGTAGACAATGTGGTGTCGAATCAACAACTTGTTCAACTTCTGTATCAGATACCTCATCATTCTCCTCTGTGCCACTCTGAGAAGTGTCTGATGATCTCTCTGCCAATAAGTTGGAAAGTTGGTTGAGTTGTGTTTGCAATTCCATTATAGATGCTTCGAGATTTTGAGACCGCTCATCGTTCGACTTCATCCGCTCATCGTTCAACTTCATCCATTGGATCATCAACTCCTCAAAACTTGGGTCCCTATCACATTGTTGCTGATAATCCCCATGGTTCTGAAAGTTAGCCGATTCAAATTCTCCCTGCATTAGAAAGGGGGACCTATCTTGTTGCAAGTATGCTTGTGAATCTCTCATAACATAATAACTCAATGGCAAGTCTTGCTGACTTCTCCATCCGTGTTGACAATAATCGCTATGATGAGCGTCTCCACACCACGAACATAAATCTTGCACTCGACTCCCGTATTCGGCACCTTCATCCCATCCTTGTTTTGACCAATAAAAGTCATTGATGCTCATCTATTCAAGAATAAAAATAAATAATAAAAAAAAACATAACAAAACAACAACTAAAAAAAACAAAAACAGAAACTTAAAACACAAAACCAACAACTAAAAAAACAAAAACAGCATCTTGAAACACAAAAATAGCAACTTACAACACAAAAATCAGCAACTAAAAACACAAAAACAGCAACTTAAAACACAAAACCAGCAACTAAAAACACAAAAACAGCAACTTGAAACACAAAAACAGAAACTTAAAACACAAAAACAGCAACTAAAAACACAAAAACAACAACTAAGTCTTAGAATAGATAAGTGAATTACAATATTAAATAACGCAATTGTCCCCGGCAACGGCGCCAAAAACTTGACACGCGAAATCCTAGCAAGTATACTAGGTCGTGCAAAGTAATAAAGTGGACTATTTAGCCCGGGGTGTATCGTCTCCACAGGGACAATTGGATTCAATGCTCGTAATTGCTATATTACCTATTTCTAAGCTAAATCAATTTATAAGATGATAAGTGTTTATACTATGAAGATAACTAAAGATAACTAAAATGATTATCAAGGTAATAATTAAAATTGGAAGAGGTGATTGGGTTATGATCCTACTATGTTCTATTTTATGTTCATGAACTCTCAATTATCCGGATTTTTAGAACGCTCTTGTTATGGCGAAACCCCCTAATGTATTTATTATTCAATCTCTTGAAATAACAAGCCTATACTAGTTAACAACTTCCTATATCTCTATAGTGAAGATTGAATTAACTAACATGCATTTAGGTTCGAAGGAATTCCTTGTTTACGAAGATCCTACATTCAATCGGGTCATCTTATCACAAAAAGCCACACAACGCAATCGATTCTATCTCTAGTCAATTGTTACGTTATGATGTTTGATTTTCGATCTCCCTTTATCTGTCTCCTCTCGGTCTCAAGACAAAGCATTTTATCAAACACATGGTGATCAAGCATATGCAAGCATTAAGCATAAAATCAAACATGTAACAAGAATGTAATAAATCCGGAAATTAATCATTCATTAAACACAAAACATCACAAAGTATTCACATAACCCAACCACAAAGATGCTTAGCTCATACTTACAATAACAAATGATTCAACAATTCTATAAGACATAGTTGATAACTAATCAAAGAGAAAGAGTTGAATTACTCCCTATTACAAAGTGTGAATCCAAGATTTGATGATGAAATTGATGATGATTAGGATGATGAGGATGAGGATGATGATCCTCTTCAAGCTTCCTTGGGTGGTGGCTGATATGTAAGGAGTCTAGGGTGTGTTTAGGGCATCCCTTTCGTCCAAATGACCTGATGGTCTATTTATAGGCCAAGTCTGCTGCTTTGAACGCCGCGGCGTTGATGGTTGAACGCCGCGGTGATCAACATTCTGCCTCCGAACGCCGCGGCGTTGGTGATTAACGCCGCGGCGTTCCCCTGCTGCTCCGTACAGTTTTGGTAAAATATGCATAACTTTCTCTACCAATGTCGTATTGAGGTGATTCAAATTGCTACGCGAAGCTAAGACAACGGTCTACAATAGTGAAGAAGAAACCTTAGTCTGATTCGGCTGGAAAAGGGACGAAAATCGCATTTCTATATGAGCATTATGTAAAATCTTTCGTCAACTATCTCATTTTGTTTCTTTCTTCAATTTCAAGCTCAATTTGGATCTCCTTTCTGGTCTTTCATGCGTAAATCAACTTGTATTCTACAAAATAAGATCTATACCAATCAAAACATTATGAGGGATAAAAAGTGATCAAAGTAACGATCAAATCATATTAAAATGGGGCATAAAATGCTGTAAAATGTGAACTTATCAACTGTCATAGAGTGAAACCAATGTGACAGAATCAATGTGAGTCATGTTCGAACTCACCAGTCTCACTGATGTGTCTATGACAGCCCTTAGTGTTCGACTGACACTTTTATGTCAAAGCTTATGCCATACAAGTTTTATTCAGTATTGATGTCCAGTCAAAACTGTATGACTTGCGAACTAGTTTAGACATGAATTACTGAACTCTTCTAGTGTCCATCTCCCTAACTTATAGAGAGTAGAAGATCCACCTTGATCTCATGGACTTAACAATGTTTATTAACTTACAAATGTAATAAGAAAACACAAAAATGCTTTATATAAAAGAAGAGTATTTAATTACAATAAATATACCCAATAATATCTATCATCTATGGCATCTGAGGGAATAAAACCAACAAAAGGCTAGCATGCCATACAACTTGACTCGATGCCAGCAGGCTCGAGTCGCTTCGAGGCAGGGATCGCCGGATTGGCTATGCCGACGGATAGGGTGACCTGTGACCCGACCCGACCCGACCCGACCGACCCATTTCTCGATTTAAATTGTTATTACTATTTTTTGTTATTAGATTAGATATAATTAGATTATAGTTTTAATCGAAGACGAAGAGTAAAGACGGAAGCCAAATTGAAGATCTGTATGTTGTGGCGAAATCCTTACAATAGATTAGTTATTTTTAAAAAATTTAGAAGTCCAAACTCACTTTGGCTCAGTGGGTTGCATAGGTTAGGACTCGAGGTGGTTCATCCTTATTTACGCGCTTTTTGGATGTTTATTTTATCTATCATGTTTATTATGTTGTGTGTTTGGAATGCATGCATAGGATAGATAACCTAAACAAGATGAATGTTAATTTGATGAGATTTATAGAACTATCAATTCCCTCCTAAGTAAAGATAGGCTTATAAGGAATATAGGATGGGATCTTTAATTCCATGTGTTCCATCATAAGTAATAACATGTGAAATGCTAGCAAAAATTGAATCTACTCTCATAAAATTGGGGTGGATTCAATCCAAGGAATGATATGATCATTACTAAGCATAGAGACGCCCCATGGGAATTTTTTTTTATCTATTATTGGCTCATAAAATTTGGGAATAATAGATTGAGAATTGACTATGTGATATTTGATGGGTCGAACCTAACATTGATTAGCATATGGGCTTATAAAGCTCATAAAATTGGGGAATATGTGAAAGATGAGGATAAACGATCTGAGAACTATCCAAACCAGGTAGAAGGCCCGGTAAGGCTACCACTTGGACCAATCATATGGGCTCATAAAATTGGGGTGTATGGTTGTATTGTAAGTGGATCTCAAGCCCACTAAAAGGGCTTAACTTCTCTTTTGAATTTTACCAAGAGGGTAGTGGAATTTGATAAATAGTGGGAAACTTGTACAATTAAAGACCAAATTGTATATGAATTTTATTTAGAAAGAATGCTAATTATCTGCCTCGCCTATTATTTTTGTAGATCAATAAATAATGTCTAATCCAATCAAAAATCTTCTTGAAACAAACAAGCTGACCGGTCCCAATTTTGAGAGGTTTGAGTTAAACCTGACGACACTACCTCTGATGATGAGGGGTTTGAGTTTCAGACATGGAAAGAGGATCACATGCAAGTTAGATGTCTCATGTTGGCTTCCGTGGGCAATGATTTGCAAAGACAATATGAGATGATCCAAAATGTTTTGTCGATCCTCCACCATCTCCAAGAACTCTATAGTACACGAACTAGGAGAAAACGATATGTCGTGTCCAAGGTACTTTTCAAAGCAAAGATGACTGAAGGTTTTGATATGAGAGCCCACGTGCTAAAGATGATTGGATTAATTGAAAAATTGACTAGTCTAAGCGTGGAGCTCGACAATGAGCTTTCTATGGATTTGGACCTACATTTACTTCCTAGTTCATATGACCAATTTGTTGTCAACTTCAACATGAACCAATTGGAAGCTAGGATCCCTGAGTTATTGAACATATTGAAGACTACTGAGAGCACAATTCATAATTACAAGCCTATGATGCTTGTTAAAATTTCGTCTCGGTGATTAGCCTGGGTGGGCAACTCCAAAGGCAATAAGAAAAAGGGTAACAAGAAGCTCAAGGCAAGGGAGGAGTGAAGAGGGTAAAAAATCCGATTCTGATAAATGCTTCAATTGTGGAAAACCTGGGCACTGGAAGAGGAGCTGCAAGGAGACCTTAAAAGATCAAGGTATGTTCTTTGTTGAAGTTAACATGTCTACTAACAATACTTCTTTGATACTTGACACTGGGGGTAGTATTCACCTTTGCAATGACTTGCAGGTGATGAAAAGAAGCAAAGGAGTAAATAGAGAAGAGATGACCCTAAGGATGGAAAATAGTGCAATGGTTGCTGCCAAAGCCATAGGGACTGTCTGCTTACCTTTAGGAGATAGAAAATTAGTTTTAAATCTGTTTATTTTGTTCTTGAAATAATAAGAAATATCATTCCCATTTCTTTTTGGATCGAGATGGATATTCTTTTGACATTTGTAATAAAATTGTCTTTATTTTATGAATCTTTTCTTATCTTATATTCAAAATTAGAAGATGGACTTTATACTATTTTTCCCACTATTTCTAATGTCCACATTTAACAAAGTAACAAACGAAAATTAGATAATCAAATTGGTGCAAACATGGCATGCTAGACTAGGTCACGTTTCTAAAGAAAAAATTTGAAGCTTGTCAACTCATCTAGAAATTCAAGACTTAGATGAATTAACTGCTTACGAATCATGCCTTAAAAAAAAAAGACCAAGTTGCCATCTTCTAGTAGAAATGAGTGTGTCAAAGGACTTTTGGACTCGATCCATACTGATGTGTGGGCCCCCTTAGCATTAGTGCAAGAGGTGGGTTCAATTACTTCATAACATTTACCAATAATCACTCATGGTATGGTTATGTGTATCTAATAAGATACAAGTCTGAATCCTTTAAGAAATTCAAAGAGTTTAGACATGAAGTAGAAAAATAAATTGGAAAAAGTATTAGATCTCTTTGATCGGATCGAGGAGGTGAATATCTTTCTACTGAATTTTTTGATTATCTAAAAGAAAATGGGATTCTCTCACAGTGGACTCCGCTTGGTACACCTCAACATAATGGGGTAGATGAGCGAAGGAATCGAACCTTGTTCGATAAGGTTCGATCTATGATGAGTTTTACTGAAGTTCTAAATTTCATGTGGGGTTATGCATCGGAATCGGCGGCTCATCTGCTGAATAAGCTGCCATCCAAGTCTGTACCAAAGGTTCCATACGAGTTATGGTGTGGTAAGACACCCTCATACAAACACCTTAGAGTATGCGAGTGCACTGCTTATGTAAAGCAGCAAGTGGGAGATAAGTTGGATGTTAGATCCACCTTATGTAAAAATGTTGGATATCCAAAGGAAACTATGGAATATTATTTCTATGGCCCCTTGGAACAAAACATCATTGTTTCAAGGAACTCATCTTTCTTGTAGAAGGAATTCCTATTGTATAGGAATGGATCGGTTGTAGAACTTGAAGAAACACAAAGCAATGAGATACCTCGAGAACCACAAACGCTTCCACCTGACATCACTAAGAACCACTGGCTTAGAGTTAAAATACATATTGAGTTTCTGATTACTTTGAAAGAATTCATGAAAAACTCATGCATCATGATAATAATATGTACAAATTTTATTTTGAAGAACTTGAGGACTTTGAACCCAACTATCATAAGAATTAGTTAGTTTCAAATTCTTGCATTTTCTATCTTAGCTTGATAATGTCCTCTGTTTCCTCAAGACTCAAAGTGTCAAAGTCAAACTCAAAATCTTAACATTAATATTCTAATTCTAGAGCTTAGGTATTGAAATAATTTTAGAAAATAATTTTAGTTTGTCTTTTAACTAATTCTTAATTTTAATATAGCTCATTTTATTTTCCAAAATACTCGGTATGATATCAGATCGTATCAAAATCTGTAATTTTTAGTTAACAAATTATTATTTTGGTGCGGTGCGAATGTGGCTTTTTACATTTCTTGATTGACTGATTGGTCTTCAATACCAAAATGCACTTAATATGTCAATTATGGTTCTAAAAAAAAGGCCAACTAAGAATTGGATTAATCAGACAAACTATTTCTCTTATTTATGAAATTACAATTTAGTCCACATATTTTTAGCTCATAACGAACATCCATTCTTAAAATAAAACCTTACATTGAACCCTTCTAACTAACGACCGTTAGTCAAGTGTGATGGAAAGTGTAAAATATCAATCTTACCATTGTTAAAAAAAATGACTAAAAGGGGTAAATTACATTAACACTCTCTTTATCTAGCATAATTACAATGCAGTTAGCTTTATTGGATCATATAACAAACTCCTCTCTTATAATAGAACTTTACATTCAACCCCGTATGAATAACTTTCGTTACTTCTTTTCTTTTTCTTTCCCTTTTTTCCCTTTTTCTATAATATACTTTTTAAATTTTCCATTTCTATTATAACCTTATATATATAAATATATTATTTATTTTCTTTCAATTTAATTTAATTTAATTTTACTAATTGGTTTGATACTTTTGGCAACTTACTAATTTATATTTATCTCTATTGAATGATGATACTGGTCCCAAAATAAATCAAAACTCAATATTTGTTTTCATTTTCTGAAAAAAATTCAAATTGGTATAAATTCAAATTTGCACTTCATTATCAAGATGTTAACAAGTATTTAACGAATTTATTTATTTAAAACTAAATTGAAAATTACAATTATATCCTTTTTCATATGAAAATTATATTAATCTACCCTCTCAAGGGTAAAATTAAAAATCTAGAAAATATTTTTATGATGATGTCAGCAAATTTCATTAATTTTCTAATCAAAGGGGTTTTTGTAAGATTTTATTATAAGAGGGAATAATTATTATGTACTCAAAATAAGAGGGATATTTAGTGTAATTATCCCTAAAGAATTTAATAATTTTGAAGATGAATTTATACAAACCAAGTGATCCTTATAAGTCCTATCACAAAACGACGTCTAAGTTCAATGTTTAACTTAACACATTTTCAAAATTCAAGATATTAGAATGAAAATCTACATTCAAGATAAAAAATTTATACACGATGAGATAATCTCAAATCAAGAAAGAATCTAGTAAATAACTAAACTTACTAAGTTACTAGGGCTCTGTATGGTTGTGTTTTTTAAGTGCATTTTCATTTTCTGGATCACCAAAAAATGAAAATGCACACTTCAACGTAAATTCTACAGACAATACTCAAATTTTAAATTCTATTACACATTCCCCTATATAACTACTCATCAATTCATCAATTCAATCACTTCATTATCTCTCTTCATTAATTACATAATTCAACTATCCAACACATTCTCTTTCTTACTTTATCATAAATAAATAAAAATTCTAATTTTTTCTCTCATCATCATTACATATATAACTAATTCAATCAACTTTAAATCGCATCTACACAATTTCCAAAAATTTCTCAAAAACACATCCAAACAAACAAAAGAAATTAATATTTTCACACGAATTTCTATAATACATATTCTCCAATAAAAACTCAAAATTCATTTTCGAAAACACAACCATATAAAGCCTAGGATTTCTAAGATATATAGGCTTTGTTTGGATGTCTTTTCATTTCATTTTCAACCGTCATTTTCTAAAATATATTGAAGAACGTGTTTTGTGATTTTCGTGTGAGAAAAGTGAAAAAAGTAGGTGTGTTTGGTTGTGTTTTTTTAAAATGGTTGAAATTTATGAGTGTGATGTGTGAATGATTGAAAAGTAATGATTAGATGGATAATATTAGATTTGATGTTGAATATTGATGAGAGAGAGAGAGAGAGAGGATGGTGATGGGTGGATGAGAGAGGAGAGAGAGAGAGAGAGGATGGTGATGGGTGGATGAGAGAGAAAATGTGAGATAAGTGATGTGAAATGTAATTTTAAATAAATAATTAAAATTTCTCGGGAACGTAAAAACAAGAATGAAAATGAGAATATTTTCAGTTAAAAACAGTGTAAAGTGTGTATTTCCATTCTCAAATGAAAATGGAAATGGAAAAAGTGTTTTGAAGACACAAACAAACAAAGCCATAGAGTTCTAGTCCTAAATAACTCAACCACGCAGGTTGATCTCCTATTTATACGGGTCACAGTCTCACAATTTAATTATCCCATAAATTAAACTAGGATTTATAGGATAGAGTTTTATTAGACCTCAACCATTCAGCGTAAATCCTATATATGTATATATTGGGTATGGGTCAAATACATCCCATTACATTAGGTAAGATATAAGACTCAATCTACACCATTGATACCATTTGATCACAAGGTCTGGATTTAACCCATTTTTCAGATTATATTATTTTTTATAATGATGGCAGGGGCATTTTAGTCAATGAACGAAAATACTCTGTTACAAAATCCATTTTACCTCCCAAAATTCCACCCTCACGCTCCTCAAATTTCTTCTTCAATCTCAGAATACGTAATTAAGATTTAACTGATTAGGATTATACTAATTCCAGAATACAATTCGCAATCCAAATCTCACCTTCCTTTCAAACACTCAACATCTTTCATCTTTGCCAACATTTCATCTGTAAATAAATACATATATGTATATATATGTGTTTATCTATGATGTGAGTACACACAGATACACATAAACCTCCACATCCAGATAAACATATAAAGCCCAGTTTACATACATAATTAACATAATTAATTCACCAAATGGATCCCCTTTTATTACAATTCTCGTACTTTGATCAGGGGTATAATATGGGGTATTATTAACACATTATACTATATAATATACCGTATAATATGTTATAACATACTGTATAATGGCTTATAAGATACTGTATAATTGAATATTTTTAATATGTTATAAACACATACTATCTAATGAGTTATAATATATTGTATAATGTGTTATAACATACCGTATAATGGCTTATAAGATACTGTATAATTGAATATTTTTAATATATTATAAACACATACTGTATAATGAGTTATAATATACTGTAAAATGTGTTATAACATACTGTATAATGGCTTATAAGATACTGTTAGGAATTTCATGTTAGATGTTTTGATGATGACAATTAGGATTTTTTGTTAGACTCCAAAATATGTAAGTTTGTTTTTTCAGCTTTGAAGCGTTAGATTTGTAATAGGTTTTGTTTTATTTTTATTCTAGATTGTTAGGTTAAGTTGTCTTAGACTGAGCGTCTAATTTGTTCTGAGTGAGTTTATCAGAAGTAAAGTTTGAAGACTCAAGCGCCTGAACTCCAAATAAAGATGAAGATTCCAAGCGTCTAGAATGACCTGCTACACCAAGCGTCACCTTATAGGATAGAAGTGATTCAAGGTTGAATAAGCATCTATCAATGACTGATTTCACCTGGATTTATTTCTAAGTCCAGAAGGAGTTTTAATGCAAATATTCTCAATGCATTAAATGCCAACGGGCATTTAATTCAAATGCATTAAATGCTGATAAGCGCATTAAATGTGATAAGCACTTTCAGACGTACGGAGAAGCCATCCTATTGGACTGTCAACTATTCAAAGACTGCAGCACCAACTTTTGTGCAGCAGATTTTCAGGAAAAAGGACAAAAGTTGTTCACTCGGGGAAGTGAGAGGCACGCGCTCTTGCATGTGTTAAACGGACACTTTTTCCAAGAATGCCTATAAATAGGACTTCAACAACAAGCCAAACACACAGAGAACAATTATCAAGTCGAATTGCTGTTGCATTGAAGTCTCACTCTTTACAATCTCAGAAAAGCCAAAATTTTCAAGAAAATATTCTCTTTGCTTTTCTTCAAATCCTGAAACAGTCAACCAATATCTCAAACATTCTTTTCAGAGAAACCCACATTACTATTGAGATATTCCTAGTTGTTTGAACTTTATCAAAATCAAACAAACTTTTTAGAAAAATCCCTATCCAAGCCTCGCGATCTGTGTGAAGTCGAAGTTGGATACTTTCCATATTTCTGGGTGAAAGAAGCAAGGGGATTGAAGTGATTTGGAGCAGAAATCTGTGTGATCAAGGAGCTCAAGTCATCAACATTCATCTCTCCCTAATTTGTAGAAGATTCTGTGTGATTCTTTGAGAATCATTTTAGTGGATTGCCTCCAAGTGTTCAAGTGCTCAAATATTGTTCTTTACTTTACTTTCAGCATTCATATTGTCATATCATAAACTGATAAAGTAAAACTTAATCAAACGCTAAGCAACTAAATACACTTTCTGTGACGCTAAAACTTTTAAAGAGAAGACTCCAAAATCATTCTGCTGTGCTAACACTGATCAAAGAATTGAACGCTCAAACCTATTTGGTTGTAGTATTCAAGTCTAGAAATCTAAGTCAACTTTCTAAAAACAGTCTTCGTTAGACGCTTCACCAAAGCGCCTCTTTTTTAAGTGAACGCTTAAGTCAAGTGTTAGACACTTCAAGAGTCTACTTTTCAAGCGTCCAAAATCCTTTTTAATACGAATCTTTTGAAGTCAAAAAGACTTCAGGGTCTATTCAACCCCTCCCCCTTCTAGACCCTTTCGTATGCCACTTGGGACCAAGAAGTGGTATCAGAGCGGTTAAAGTTGAAATTTTAAAATTTCCAAGCATAACTGCTTGTTTAGATCCTCCTTCAAACTTAGTTGCTTTAAATTTTTTTTAAACATGGCATTTGCTAAAGTTCCCAAACTGACTGAGTCAAATTTCGACACATGGAAAATCAAAGCATTTACATATCTCTGTTCATGTGATGATGACATGTGTGATATTATTTCAGATGGGCCAATCATAATATATAAAGTTATCACAAGAGCGCCTGGAGCCACGGAAGACACTCCCGATGGTTACGTTGAAAAATCGAAACAAGAATGGTCTCCAGATGAGCGTCGAAGAGCTAATTTGGATAATGTTGGTCGTAACGCTCTGTATACGGCTATTGGTGATAATGACAACCTATTCAACAAGATCAAATCTTGCAAAACCATTAAAGAAATATGGGATAAGTTGGCTACAATTTGTAGTGGTTCAGGTCAGATTAAAGAAAACAAACTTTCCATTGCCAAGGAAAAGTTTAACGGATTTAAGATGCTACCCAATGAAACTTTAGAGTAATTAGATATAAGATTTACAGCTCTAGTTACTAAACTTACATCGTTGGGAATGGATTTGCAGAATCGAGAAATGGTGGTTAAGATCTTTAGAAGTTTACCAAGTAAATTCTTGATGAAGACAACTGCTATGAGAGAATCAAATATGCTGGATCTTCTAACTCCAGACGACGCCTTTTCAGAGCTCAAAGCATTTGAGTTCGAGTTGAATTCTGCTAGTGATGTTGTGAGTAGTCCAGTGATTGAATCTAGAGCGCTTATAGCATCAACCAAAGGCAAATCGGGCAATAAAGGAAAGAATTTAGATATCAATGAAGAAGAGGAATTGGCTTTGCTGAATAGATTCAGGAAGTTCTTGAGATATGAAAAGAAAGTAAAAGGTTTCAATAACCAAGGACAAAACTCATATCAAGTGCCTTCTCCGATGCAACAACAGCTTCAAGCGCCTTAGTATTCTATTCCCTCATCCCAAGTGCCTGTTCAGTACCAAGCGTCTACTCAAAATCTCTCAGCTCCAGTGGTCTCAAAACCACACATTGGAAGGTTAACAAATGAACAAAAGATGAAAACTAATCTTTGTTATAATTGCAGAAAACCAGGGCACTACCAGGTAAATTGACCTTATCCAAACGTATCCAAGCCCTCAAGGCAGGATTACTTGGATAGAAACCAATTCAGGAGCAACCTTCGTCAACAAGGTTTGCTAGCGGAATCAAAACCAGCATCCGCATCTGAAGATTTAGAATCATCAGAGGAGAGTAGTGACGATGATGAGCCATTAGATGACTCAGCGCTCATATGTCTCATGGCCAGAGATGATGAAGCGTCTCCTGAGGTAATCAATGAATTATCTATTCCTCTCTCTTATGATGAATTACTTGACAAAGTCAAAGAATACTACAATGAATGTCAAGAAGCTGCCAAAATATATCAAAACGATCTCGCTATTGTCTCATCACTCACAAGAGATAAAGTAACGCTCAAAGCAGAGTTGCAAGTTCAGCAACAGTGCATTGAGAAGAACCAATCGCTTGAGAGTTATTCAATTAAAAAGCGATCTTGATATAATAGTCCAGAGAGAAGCTGATTTGATCGCTAGACTTGCTAAATCAGTGCAGCTCATCTCATCATTATGAAAAGCTTCTAGAAAGTTGGATAATGTGACTGAAGTAACTAGATTATTTGGTGAAAAGACTAGTTTAGGATGCGATAAACTCGGTAAACAACCTAATAAATCTAATGTTACGGCAAACAACAAACGAAAGGGTGTTATCTTTGTTGAAAAAGGTTCACAAGGTCAAACACAAAATGAACCTAGTGACAATGGTAAGAGGCCAAATGAAAAAGTCAAAGCTAACTCAGGCAAGGGTAAGGCTAAGGCAAATGATTCACAAAGACGGGTCTATCCAAACGCTGAAAAGGCTAAAGATAAATCTGACCACTGTGAATCAAGCGCTAAGCGTCCAGCACCAAAAGTGCAACCCAAGCCAGCGCTAAGGAAATACCAGCGTCAATATCCAAGACAATCAAGATCATATTATCGATACTATGATGATTATGATTATGACTATGATTATGATTATGACTACCATTATAATCGAGGATATTATTATACACCCAAAAAGCACACACAACACGTTGTGAAACCCAAAAAGGCCAGTATTCCTATAATGAAGACCTGGCAAATATGGGTTCCTAAAGTTCTAATCCAAACTAACAATGCTGCTAATGTTAAAGGACCCAAGCAACAATGGGTACCTGAACAGAAATAGAACTTCCCTTTTCATTGCAGGTATCTAGAGCTAGAGCCGATACATCTGTGTGGTACTTCGATAGTGGATCGTCAAGGCACATGACTGGTTCCAAAGATCTTCTGATCAACTATCGAGTTGCCAATGGTCCTCAAGTTGTATTTGGTGACAACTCCAACGGTAAAACCAAAGGTATAGGTACTATGCATAGGGGGAACATCATGATAAGTGATGTTTATTATGTTGAGAGTCTGAAGCACAATTTATTAAGCATAAGTCAATTTTGTGATAAAGGCTTTGAAGTCACATTCTCAAGTGAGTGTTGCTATATAAATGACGCTAAGACTAAGTCTACTAAATTGAAGGGAAAAAGAACTAACAACGTATATTTGGTAGATTGGGGTTCAACACTTGATAACAACCCAACATGTTTTGTTGCTAAAAATGAATCTAAAATGGGTTGGTTATGGCATAGAAAAATGAATCACCTCAACTTCAAAACAATCTCTCAGCTTATAAGTCAAAATCTTGTAGAGGGATTACCAAATGGACCATTTCATAAGGATCGCCTTTGTGACGCTTGTCAAATGGGTAAACAAGTTAAATCATCGTTCAAGAGAAAACTTCATCTATCTACATCTAGAATACTTGAACTACTTCACATGGATTTGTTTGGACCTGTTCAAACGATCAGTGTAAGCGGTAAAAAGTATACTTTGGTGATAGTAGATGATTTCTCTCGATTTACTTGGTGCAATTTCTTTCATCCAAGTATGAGACATGTGACAAGTTAACAACACTTATTTGGCAACTTCAAATATTGAAAAATCTTAAGGTTGCAAGAATAAGAAGCGATCACGGTACTGAGTTTACTAACAAGATTGTTGAGAAGTTTTGTGCAGAAAATCGAATACATCATGAGTATTCAGCTCCCAGAACTCCCCAACAAAATGGTGTTGCTGAGCGCCGGAACCGAACGCTTAAGTAAGCCGCTAGGACAATGTTAGCAGAATTCAAGCTTGCTCCTAGGTTTTGGGACGAAGCAATCAACACTGCCTGTTACACTCAAAACCGTTGCATGATCAACAAACAGCATGGGAAAACTCCATATGAACTATGAAAGGGACGTAAGCCAAATGTTTCATATTTTCACGTCTTTGGTTCAAAATATTTTATCCATAATAATGGATCCTAAAGTCTAAAGACATTTGATCCTAAAGCGGATTAAGGAATCTTCCTAGGCTACGCCAAGAATGGAAAGAATTTTCGCATCCTAAATAAGATCTAATCGAAGGTTGAGGAATCTATTCATGTTGTTTTTTATGATGCTAACCAAGAACCGAGTAAGGTTAATGTGAATGATGTAGGAGTTGAAGATCTATGTCATCAAGCGTCTAAGATCACCATTAACAATGACAATGACGATGATGATGAGATCTCAGTGCCAGCTCCTAAGATTACTAGTGAGGTTACTATGGATAATTATGTAAGAAATGCTGATGATCATGAAGAAAGTGATCATCAAGAGCAAACAAGGATCTGTGAACTTGAAGCGCCTACGCAAGAGGATAGTCAAGCGTCTAATCGTTAAGCGTCTGTTCAACCTCTTAACCCTTTCCAACCAGATAGACTATGGCTACGTGATCATCCACCTGAGCAGATTATTGGAGATATTGAAGCGCCTGTTAGTACTTGAGCCGCTACATTCAATGAGGCTATGTTCTCAAGTTTTTTATCTCAAATGGAACCTAAGAAAGTGGATGAAGCGCTAGGCGACCCAAGTTGGATTGAAGCCATACAAGAAGAGCTTAATCAGTTTGAACAAAATAAGGTTTGGACGCTAGTACCAAGGCCAACTCACCAAGGAGTTATTGGAACTAGATGGGTTTATAGAAATAAGATGGATGAGAACAGCATTGTGATAAGGAACAAGGCCAGACTCGTAGCTCAAGGATATTGCCAAGAGGAGGGTATTGACTTTGATGAGACATACGCTCCTATCGCTCGTCTTGAAGCAATCCGCATGTTTCTAGCGTATGCAGCGTTCAACAAGTTCATGGTGTATCAGATGGACATAAAGAGTGCCTTCCTGAATGGTAAACTCCTAGAAGAAGCATATGTGGAGCAACCACCAGGATTCATCAACAATCATGGTAAGGGTATGGTCTATAAGCTAGACAAAGCACTTTATGGGCTTAAGCAAGCACCCCGAGCATGGTATGACACTCTCTCTATCTTCCTCATTGGTAAAGGCTTTTCAAAAGGCAGCGTTGATACAACGTTATTCAAAATTACCAATAACGAAGAAACTCACTTAGTCCAAATTTATGTTGATGATATTATATTTGGTTCTACCAATAAGCGTCTGTGTGAGAAATTTTCGAAAATGATGCAAGAACAATTTGAAATGAGCATGATGGGTGAATTAACTTTCTTCTTAGGATTACAAGTTAAACAACTACCTAATGGAATATTTATTAACCAAGCTAAATATACAAGAGATATGATTACGAAATTTGGTATGGAAAATGCATCATATTCACAAATTCCAATGAGCCAAACGCTTAAGTTAGACAAAGATGAAAGTGGAAAGAAAGTTATCACTAATTATAGAGGTATCATTGGATCACTTCTTTATCTTACTGCTAGTAGACCTGATATTATGTTTTCGGTATGCATGTGTGCACGATTTCAAGCCGATCCTAAAGAGTCACACTTAATTGCTGCCAAGAAGATCCTTAAATATCTAAAAGGCACACAGAATGTGGGCTTATGGTATCCTAGGGATTCTCCTTTTGAACTAATTGGTTACTCAAATGCAGATTTTGCAGGTTGCAAAATAGATCGTAAGAGTACTAGTGGTACATGTCAATCTCTAGGTGATAGGTTAGTTTCATGGCATAGTAAGAAACAACAATCCATAGCTACCTCCACGGCCGAAGCTGAGTATGTAGCTATAGGAAGTTGTTGTGCACAAGTGTTATGGAATAATCCTAGGTCCAACCCCCATTCATTGTGATAACCAAAGCGCTCTAGCCATGACTCAAAACCCTGTTCTTCATTCCAGAACCAAACACATTGACATTAGATACCATTTTCTTCGTGACCACGTTCAAAAGAAAGATATCTCCATGCACTTCATTGGAACTGACAAACAATTGGCAGATATCTTCACCAAAGCACTCAACGAACAACATTTTCTCACTTTGAGAAGTGAATTAGGTATGATTGATTTAAATGCTTAATCATTTTGCATCATGTTTTATTAGACATATAATTTAGGGGGAATCCACTTAATTTATGTCTAAAAGATTTTCCTACCTGGTACAAGTTATCAAATTTAGGGAAAACCTTAAAGTTGTACTTGACCATAACTGCAAGCGTCAATGATCAAAATTTTCAGATGCATGATCATCAACGCTCAGTATTACTTATGCATAAAATATTGGACGCTCAAACATAAAAATTCTTTTCAATCCTAAGCGTCTAATCTTTCAAATGATATATCAACCAATGGTATCAGTTAAGCGTTGAACCAATTCCATTCAACTCTTAATATAAATATGTTTTTAACAGTCATGCATAAATTTTACAAGTTTCTTTTTGAAGTAGTAGGTAGACTCAAAAGTCTATTTTGTACTCTACTCGCACGCTTCTATCACATCAAACTGGCCCGTAATCAAATCTTTTAAAATGATGGTTCAGAGATAGCACGTGTTTGTGTACGTGTCAGTGTACTATCAGGCGCGTGTGCCACACTCTGAAAATACCAAACGTTTTCTTTTTATTTATTTTTAAAAAAACTCGGATGTCAAATCTTTATATATGGGAATTACTAAATGTAACTTCTCTCTCTTACACAAAACTCGCGTCCGCAGTTAATGAATTTATGGCTGAGATTAAAAAGTCCTTACACGTGTCTAAATCCTACAGAGACTAGAGAACACAAGTTTCAAAATTCTTTAATGTGTCATTTAAAACACAATGTCCGCAGAAAAATCATTCACCTTCACTCAAAAATTTCTGCAAATTTCTCTCTCTCTCTCTCACTCTCAAAGCAAAAGAACATCTCAGTTTACTCTACTTTCAAAAATGGCACCAAAGAAAGCTTCATCTACTTCTGCCGAGCCCATCATCAAGGTTACTGAAGGCCTTGTTGTTGATTGAAAATTTTTGTATGATCAACCCCAAATCAACCTGCATGATATGATGGATACTGTTACAAAGGCTGGACTCAAGAAGTTCTTAACACAATACTCATACTTATTTCCGACGGAAGTTGATATTTTCTGGAGGAATGCAAAACTCTCGGAGGACAAGAAGTCTATCTCTTGCCTTCTCCCTATGTCCAAGAAAGAGCCAGCAAAAGAATTTGTGTTGACTGTTGACTCCATTGCAAAGAACTTCAATCTTCCTAATGAAGGTGATGCACTGGATAGTGTCACTCTGGCACAAATCAAGGAAGCATGGATGGTTATGAGGGCGTATGATGGTGTACCCTACACCTAGAACTTTGAAAAGAAAGATCTGGTATCTCAGTACAGACTGTTGGCTGATTTCTGCAGTAAAATTATTGAATGCAGAGTGGGCACGTTTGATAAGGTCAACCCCACACAATTTCAAATGATGACTGCTATACTCCTCTCCATCAAAATTAACTGGAGTGAGTACATTTTTGGAAGATTTAAGGATTTTCTATACACCCCTAATAAACCATATGGACTGGTTTTGAGTGACCTTCTGTACAACTCAGACTGCGTTTACTCATCTGGTCTCCCGCTGAATAACACCAAATTGTTGGGACGAAGGATTCTGACAAATCTATTCAATCCTCCCAAAGTTGGTGGTGCTGCCAAATCACTCTCTGAGCGTCAGACTGTACGTGAAGCGTCTGATGAAGAGGCTGAGCGTCCTGCTCAAGAGGAAGCCGTGAAGCGTCCGGCTGCTACCAAGAAGAGGGCTCCTAGAAAGCCCAAGGTACAAGCTGTTCCTTCTCCTCAAAATAATGATGAGGAAACTGATGAGGATGCACAGGACAAGTTATCTCTCAAGCGGAGGAAGCTGGAAGGAATCATCAAACAAATTTAATTCGATGAACCAGCTGCTGCTGCTCCTGCTCAAGCGCTCAAACTCGTTGAAGGAGTCAACGTGAAGAAAATCTTCAAGCATTCCAAGACAAGCAAGCGTCGAGCTGCTCCTGTTCCTGAAGAGCCTGAGACTGTTGAGCCAAGCGCTCAAGTTGCTGTTGAGCCAAGCGCTCAAAGTGTTGCTGTTGAGACAAGTTCTCAGGGTAAGTTTATTTCTTCCCATAGCATTCCTATTCCTACATCTGTAGAAGATCCTGCTCTTATAGAGGATAGTTCATATGTTACAGCTTTAGTTACAGTTGCTGCTGAAGCGTCAACAGATGTCAATCTAGATGTTGAGATGACAGAAGTTGTGGCGATTGCCAAAGACATTGCCGCAGAAGCTGCTGCAATTGACCTTGAGGAACCTGCTCTCAAAGAGGTTCAGTCATCAATCCATGTTACAGCTATAACAGAGGCACGCTCAGAAGGTCAGAGCGTTGTTGAAGATGTTACAAAACCAAGGCACTTCTTCCAACTAGATCTGCTGAAGACGATTGATCATTCAATCAACTACATGCCCCCAGCGCTCGAAGAAGATTTCATTCCTGGTGGCTATAATGAAGACAGATATATTGCTGCTGAGAATGAGATAGCCCAGCTGATTGACATCGACAATCACATCAGGGATATAGTGTTTAACAATGAGATGACAGAAATTGAGCGAAAATATTATAAGGCCATTGAACTACAACAAAATCCAGGTCAAATACCGTCTTCTCTCATTCTTCAACAAGACAGACAAGGAGGAACAACTCCTGGATGTGATGTGGATCTAGCGTATTACCTCGACTCTGGCCACAACAAGCCTACAGGTTTTGCTCTCAGAGACTATAATATTCGTGTGTATGAGCTACTTCGCCCTAGCTTTCTCAATCCATCAGAGGCAGTCTTGAACCGAGAAGACTACACACACTTTCCTCATATTGCAAATAGTCCTGAAAACCTAGCTTTGGTCAATCCACTTCGCTTATGGAAAAATAAAGCAGCTCATGTCGGTGAGTGTCTCAAATCTCTCACAGATTTGATCCAGACTGAAGCGGATGCATATTTTGATAGCGTCTGGAATGCTAACTATCAGACCAATAGATATCGATTTGAATCTATCAGAGATATTCACCATGAAGGCATTAGGGCTATTGTCAACGCTGGCACAGACTACTGCATGAACAAAGTCAATTGGGTTGAAGCGTACATGGGAAACAAGTACACTTTCTCAGAATTAGTTCAAGCTCCCCATTTGTTCGGCATAGGCATGCATGACAAGAAGCGTCATTTCGCCAGGTATTGCCTAAAGAAGCATCAACAGCGAGTTGGACCTGTTCTCAAGCTCCCACTAATTAGACATCAAATTGAACAATGTCTATGTCAAGAGCTTCACAGACTGTCCATTACTCCTCTACATTTCATCGCTCAAGCGTCTACCAGTGGCAGTACTCAAATTACTAGCCTGAATTTCGCTCCCAGCCACTGCGAAGATAATTTTAACTTGATGGTGAAGATTATGACCCCTTTATCTCTTTTCGACAAAATCTTCACTACCAATCTCAGACAATGGAACGGCTCCGTCATCAATCCATTTCGAGGATATCCACTGCTCCCTTCTATTCGCAAAGAAGTACTCAATCATTATGAGTTTGTCCTCTCACTGCTAGAAAGAAATCAGGGACTAGCTCAAGCGCTCTATCCATATTTAGAAGAGTACTACGCCACTTACGTGCCTGAGGATCAGCGTCTCAAGTCTCTTCCCTCTGACTGCTTGATTGGATTCTCTCGAAATTACTCTCCAGACTCCATTTTCTCTATCTGTCGAGCGCCGTCCAAAATCTTTCCGCATCATGTGCTTGATATCATTGGTCCCATGCACATCAGGGCCATTGATAGTCCTCTTCGCACATTTATTTCTGGTTTTTGCTGTTCCAGATCCAGACTCACTGAACTTTTCGAAACTTCATCCACTTCTCTTGCCGATTTAGCAAATTGGAACTTCCAATTCGATAACTTTCGCCAAACAGAGTCAGCGCCCCTGCTAAGACAATTGAAGCGTCCACTTTTGAAGCTGTTCGTACTCCAGTGTCTGCTAAAGAACATGTTCAAGCGTCTCAACAAGAGGATATTCCTGACGCTCCTGAACTTGTTGCTGCTGATATTGCTGAGGATCTCTCTCTTGATGTATGAGGTACTGTCTTTGATCCAGCATATCAAGCTCCCCTTGACTCTCTGAAACACTCATCCCGATTCAAGCGACCAACTCCTCAAGCGGTTCAATCAGGTGAGAGTCAATCTTTTGGTCCTTTGCTCAAATCCGTTCTGGAGGATATCAGTGCTCATGCTACTCAGAATGAAGAATCCCTTCACTGGATTAAAGAAGATTTGGCAAAGATTGAGTCTCACGTTATGAGCGCTCACATTGCTCATATGCGTAGCTCAGCTCAAGCGGCTGTTGGTGAGTGTAAACAAACTTTTCAAGAAATGCATGATGCTACTCACTCCCACCAACTTGCCATGAAAGAAGAGATAGAAAAGCACCTCGAAACCCTAGAGACATCTCTGAATGATGCTACCAACGCCAAGCTTCTCGCACTGCAGGAATGCTTCGACAAGCGTCTGGACGACATCTCAGACTCTATGTCTTAGATTGCTCATCAGGTAAGTTTACTTACAGAACACTTTCTGAAGTCTGATGATGGCAATAAGGGGGAAGAGAAGAAGAAAGGAGAAAAGAGGAAAGCGTCTAGTTCAAGAGCTCAAGAGCCTCCGCCTCCTAAGCGTCAAGTCTTAACCTCTCCTTCTGCGCTAAGTCTCCCATCTTGGATAACTGCTTTTAAAGTAAGTGACTCTACTGGAGCGCCTAGTAGAACACTAAGGGAACCTCCAAGAGCACTATATCCAAATCTACCAATACCTACAAGAGCAATGTTAGAACAGTTTGACATCCCTCTTCAAAGAGCATCCATTCCAGAACCTTCAGATCCAAAAATTTTAGCTGAAGAGAGGCAAATGTCTGACTTCATCCGAACTTTCAGAATTTGCCTAAGGTATATTGGTATTGATCCAACTGATTGGGACAAACACTTTACTGCTTTCAAAAAGAGACAACAAGAAGAAAATAAGCTCATAATCAACAGAGATCATGAAGCGATGATGACCTTGGAAGATAATCTGACTGAAGCTATCCGAGCTGAAATGCCCAAGCGATACAAAGTTAGATCAAGTCATTAAAGCCTTTTGATTTCAATTATCTATATTCTTATCTCTTCTATTTTGTTTGTTTAGTTGTAAAAATGCTTGTAATCTTTGATATATATAAAATGCATTTTTCAGCTGAAACATCTCGTTAAAGCGTAACTAACTTTAACTAACCTTATCTAATCAAAGCTAACTTTAATTTTGGCTGTCTAACTCTTGAACTATAAAAGAGTAAGTATTACCATCATCAAAAAGGGGGAAATTGTTAGGAATTTCATGTTAGATGTTTTGATGATGACAATTAGGACTTTTTGTTAGACCCTAAAATATGTAAGTTTGTTTTTTCAGCTCTGAAGCGTTAGATTTGTAATTGGTTTTGTTTTATTTTTATTCTAGATTGTTAGGTTAAGTTGTCTTAGACTGAGCGTCTGATTTGTTTTGAGTGAGTTTATCAGAAGTAAAGTTTGAAGACTCAAGCGCTTGAAGTCTGAATAAAGATGAAGATTCCAAGTGTCTAGAATGACCTGCTACACCAAGCGTCACCTTATAGGATAGAAGTGATTCAAGGTTGAATAAGCGTCTATCAATGACTGATTTTACTTGAATTTATTTCTAAGTCCAAAAGGAGTTTTAATGCAAATATTCTCAATGCATTAAATGCCAACGGGCATTTAATTCAAATGCATTAAATGATGACAAGAGCATTAAATGTGAAAAGCACTTTCAGACGTACGGAGAAGCCACCCTATTGGACTGTCAACTATTCAAAGACTGCAGCACCAACTTTTGTGCAGCAGATTTTCAGGAAAAAGGACAAAAGTTGTTCACTCGCGGAAGTGAGAGACACGCGCTCTTGCATGTGTCAAATCGACACTTTTTCCAAGAATACCTATAAATAGGACTTCAATAAGAAGCCAAACATGCAGAGAACAATTATCAAGTCGAATTGTTGTTGCATTGAAGTCTCACTCCTTACAATCTCAGAAAAGCCAAAATTTTCAAGAAAATATTCTCTTTGCTTTTCTTTAAATCCTGAAACAGTCAACCAATATCTCAAACATTCTTTTCAGAGAAACCCACATTACTATTGAGATATTCCTAGTTGTTTGAACTTTATCAAAATCAAACAAACTTTTTAGAAAAACCCCTATCCAAGCCTCGCGATCTGTGTGAAGTCGAAGTTGGATACTTGCCATATTTCTGGGTGAAAGAAGCAAGGGAATTAATGAAGTGATTTGGAGCATAAATCTGTGTGATCAAGGAGCTCAAGTCATCGACATCCATCTCTCCCTAATTGGTAGAAGATTCTGTGTGATTCTTTGAGAATCATTTTAGTGGATTGCCTCCAAGTGTTCGAGGAGAAGAAGGACGTAGTTGGGATTACACCACCCAACGAACCTTTCAAATATTGTTGTTTACTTTACTTTCAGCATTCATATTGTCATATCATAAACTAATAAAGTAAAACTTAATCAAACGCTAAGCAACTAAATACACTTTCTGTGACGCTAAAGCTTTCAAAGAGAAGACTCCAAAATCATTCCGCTGTGCTAACACTGATCAAAGAATTGAACGCTTAAACCTATTTGGTTGTAGTATTCAAGTCTTGAAATCTAAGTAAACTTTCTAAAAACAGTCTTCGTTAGACGCTTCACCAAAGCGCCTACATTTTAAGTGAACGTTTAAGTCAAGTGTTAGACACTTCAAGCGTCTACTTTTCAAGCGTCCAAAATCCTTTTTAATACGAATCTTTTGAAGTCGAAAAAGACTTTAGGGTCTATTCAACCACCCCCCCCCCTTTCTAGACCCTTTCGTATGCCACTTGGGACCAACAGATATTTTATAATTGAATATTTTTAATATGTTATGAACACATACTGTATAATGAGTTATAATATACTGTATAATGAGTTATACTATACTGTATAATGTGTTATAACATACTGTATAATAGCTTATAAGAATTTGCCAGTGGAATGACGAGCGTGAAATTTATTCCACGCTTCGGAGTCTTGCTGAGCGTCTTCAATTTGATTAGCAATGTTTTGCGAAGAGTGAGGTTGCAGCAAGTGGAATTGAAGACATGGATTGATTTCCACTTCTTCTCTCAATTCATCCCAATCGAAGTCTTTGGAGTAATAGTTCTCTGCTTCACTAATTCTTCTTCTGCTCATCGTTAATGGTGGAAGAGAAGAAAAGAAGATTTATTCAAGGATGATTCGAAAATAGTCTGTATTTAAACTTCAAGAATATATATATATATATTCACATCTGACAGAGAAGACGATGAAAAAGATATTACAGTTTCTGAGACGTGGGTTTGTGGGCATTGAAAAATGAATCATTTGATTATTATACCCCTAATCCAATTGGAATCAATTCCCCCACCTGTTTTTTTATTTCTTTTTGGATGGTTGGATTTAATAGATCCAATGGTGTAGATTAAGTCTTATATCTTATCTAATATAGGGTATGTATTAGATCTTGACCCTGTATATATTTATATATGTATATGTGTGTGTATATATATATATATATATGGGATATGGATCAAATACATCCCTATGTTTTAGGTAAGATATAAGACCCAATCTCGACCATTTAAACTATTTGATCCCAAGGTCCATAATTAAAGCCATTATTTCGGTTTTAATCTTTAATTTAATGATGATAGGGGCATTTTAGTCAATAGGTCTAACAAACCCATGCAAATATCATGCTGGATCAAAATCAAATCCCATTTATTGAGCGCATAACAGATTCTCTTTCTCCAATTGATTTTTTCTTTCCAATTAAAATTCGATCAGTTCACAGAACGCATTAATATATTTCACAAAATGTAAAATATTTACATTCTTCATCATCAAATTCAATTAATCATCAAGCTCGATTCATCATCATCGTCAAACTCAATCCGATGGATGCAAGTAGAACAGCGATTTGATATCTACTGCAATACTTTGTGATTTCTCAATTTGTTGTGTATTTACAGTAGATGACAAACCCTCTTGACTTGAAGAATCATTGGCCATGGCTGAAAGGAAAGAAAAAGAAAAAGAAAGTGGAAGCTATGGTAGGAATCATTGGCCATGTCATATTCGTAGTGTTGGTCGGCATTACATGCATACATACATATAGAATAGAAGAAGACAGGAGAGAAAAAAGGAAGAAGGGGGAGAAAACATCACAATTAGTGATTTTAAACCATTATACAGTAGCTTATAACACATTATACAGTAGCTTATAAACCATTATACAGTAACTACAACGGTGATACACAGTGTGTGATTAGTCACATACAATTAGTGATTTCAAACCATTATACAGTATCTTATAAGCCATTATATAGTATGTTAGAACACATTATACAGTATGTTATAACATATTTATACAGTATGTAATTTAAGTAATTACAAATTCTTCAGATAATTAACTGAATTGAACACCAACAAATTCAAAGCCGCGGACGTAAGGGGGGTGATGGAAACTCGTAGCAAAACTTCTCATACAAGTAAATTAAGTAACTTCCAGGTACACTGCGTGCTCGGATACATATCAACTTTGACATTATTAATTTGCTCATATATATTTCCATTTATACACTCTGTCATGTGCCACACCATAGGAGCACACAAATCCCATCCCATGCGTGCCATAGATTTTCTATAAATAAATGTCAATCTCCAGCACATTAGTTTCTCAATTCGATATATATATATAAACACTATATAACATATTAAAAACATTTAATTATATAGTATGTTATAACATATTATACAGTATCTTATAACTCATTATATAGTATATGATAACACATTATACAGTGTGTGTTTATACAGCATGCACACACTGTATGATGCCGAGGCTCTTCATTCTCTCGGTGTTTTCTTTGATTCTTTGTGCTCGAGACTCCTCGTACTCTCCATAGCCTGTTATTGCTTTTTCTTCTTCTTGTTTGTTCTTGTCAAATTTGCTTTTTGGATTTGG
>WHWC01000058.1:0-40688 GCA_019426215.1 Buddleja alternifolia | reverse complement strand
AGTGATCGATGGTCTTTAAGGGATCCAGCTTGAAGAAATGTCGATGAATCACAACGTCGTTAGCATTGCTCTGACCTTCTGAGCGTGCCTCCGTTGTACTTGGTAATGCAAGCAATGGTTGAACCCCTGGGATTTCAGGTTCATCAGGCTCAAGATTTGCAGAGTCGATGGCAGCTTCATGGGCGATGGCCACAATGTTGGCCATATCAACATCCAGATGGACATCAACTGGTGGTTCAAAGGATGATATCGGAATAGCAGCTATGGCTTGGTCGCTTGGTGTCGTGTGTGTAGCCTTAGAAGAAATGGACGCTTACATCTCTTGAAGATACGCTTCACATTTACCCCTTCGGCTGGGGACGCTTGAGTCTGTGGAACTGCTGGTTCTTCAAAGTCGATATTTTTGAGGACCTTTTCCAGATCCTTCCAACTAATGAGGGGTATAGAGTTCTCGTCTTCTTCATCACTTTTGATAGGTTGAGCCTTGGGCTTTCGAGGAGCCCGTTTCTTTGTGACAGTGGGACGCTTCACATTACGTTTACCCTTCTCCGGATCTGGGCGCTCAGCCTCCTCATTTGATGCTGCACGTACAACTTGGCGCTTAGAGAGAGGTCTAGCAGCACCTCCAACTTTGGGTGGATTGAAGAGATTGTTGATGATTCTTGGCCCATAGAACTTATGCTTGGCCACAGTGACTCCTGCTGAAGAGGTGCACTTTGCTCGGAAAATTAGATCACTTAAAACTAGGCCATAAGGTCTGTTTGAAGTGCGTAGACTATCTCTGTTGTACTTATCATTATGTCTCGGTGGTAGTGTTTTACTTTTGGTTTAAAATATTCAGCGCTGGTTGTATTTGTCTAAGATACATGGTAATTGTACTTACGCGTGTACATGTGCTGAACCATCTTTGAAAAACGTGATGAGTACCCATGGGTTTTCTTGAGCGAAAGGTGAGGAATGTCAAGTCAGCATTAATTGCATTAATTGACTAATCCACTTTCTCATTTTAGCGTAGGGTAATGTACGCTTGCTTTTAAAGGATCTTTTTACTGAGCGCTTTAGCTGGGAATAAAGCTAAGCGTTCAGTTTATTTATTTGAGAGGGCACAGAGGCTAAAGAAAACGTTTGATAAGCGTCTGAGATTTAGCGTATAACGCTAAGTGATTATGACCAATGTAATAATAAAACAAAAAAACGGTTTTGGTCATTCTCACTGAAGTTCAGTTATCCCTTTTAAGGTTCCCCCTATGTAGGTTCTCCTTAATATTGATAACTTATTGAACGAGTTTATGTGTAGAAAGAATTTTATTCCCCTTAAATTTATGCTTAATGAAAGGATGATGTTTCAAATGATTAGGCATTTAGATCAATCATACCTAGTTCACTTCTTAAAGTGAGAAAGCGTTGTTCGTTGAGAGCTTTGGTGAAGATATCTGCCAATTGTTTTTTTGTACCAATGAATTGCATGGAGATATCCTTCTTTTGAACATGGTCACGCAGAAAATGATACCGTATGTCAATGTGTTTGGTTCTAGAGTGAAGAACTCGATTTTGTGTCATTGCCAAGGCACTTTGGTTGTCACAATGGATTGGGGTTGGACCTAAGACTACGCCATAGTCTTTAAGTTGTTGCCTCATCCAGAGAATTTGTGCACAATTGCTTCCAGCGGCTACCTACTCAGCTTCAGCAGTAGAAGTCGCAATGGATTGTTGTTTCTTACTGTGCCATGAAATTAGTCTATCACCTAGGAATTGACATGTACCACTAGTACTTTTTCTATCTATTTTGCATCTTGCAAAATCTGCATCTGAGTAACCGATTAGTTCAAAAGGAGAATCCCTGGGGTACCATAAACCCACATGTTGTGTGCCTTTGAGGTACCTAAGGATTCTCTTGGTAGCAATTAAGTGTGATTCTTTAGGATCGGCTTGAAAGCGTGCACACATGCATACTGAGAATATAATATCAGGTCTACTAGCTGTTAGATAAAGAAGTGATCCAATGATGCCTCTATAATTTGTAGCATCGACTTTCCTTCCACTTTCATCTTTATCTAGCTTAGTCGTTTGACTCATTGGAATTTTGGAAGATGATGCATTTTCCAAACCGAATTTATTAATCATATCTCTAGTATATTTAGTTTGGTGTATAAAGATACCATTAGGGAGTTGTTTAACTTGTAATCCTAAGAAAAAAGTTAACTCGCCCATCATGCTCATTTCAAATTGGTCTTGCATCATTTTTGAAAATTTCTCACATAAACGCTTATTAGTAGATCCAAATATAATATCATGAACATAAATTTGAACTAAGAGAATATCTTCATTATGGGTAATCTTAAATAGCGTTGTATCAACGCTTCCTTTTGAAAAACCTTTACCAATAAGGAAAATAGAAAGAGTGTCATACCATGCTCTTGGTGCTTGTTTAAGGCCGTAGAGTGCCTTGTCCAATTTGTAGACCATACCTTTCCCATGGTTATTGATGAATCCTGATGGTTGCTCCACATATACTTCTTTCTTGGAGCTTACCATTCAGAAATGCACTTTTTATGTCCATTTGATATACTGTAAGCTTGTTGAATGCTGCGAATGCTAGAAACATGCGGATTGCTTCAAGACGGGCAACTGGAGCGTATGTTTCATCAAAGTCGATGCCCTCTTCTTGACAGTATCCCTGAGCTACGAGTCTGGCTTTGTTTCTAATCACAATCCCATTCTCATCCATTTTGTTTCTATAGACCCATCTAGTTCCAATGACCCCTTGGTGGGTTGGTCTTGGTACTAGCGTCCATACCTCATTTCTTTCAAATTGGTTTAGCTCTTCTTGCATGGCTTCTATCCAGCTTGGATCGCTTAGCGCTTCATCCACTTTCTTAGGTTCCATTTGAGATAGGAAGCTTGCGAACGTGGCCTCGTTTATTGTAGCGACTCTAGTCTTTACAGGTGCTCCCATATCTCCAATAATTAATTCTGGTGGATGGTCTCTGAGCCATTTTCTATCTGGTTGAGAAAGGTTTAGAGCTTGATCAGGCGCTTGACTACGTTGCACAGGCGCTTGACCAGCTCTTTGCGTAGGCGCTTCAGTGTTTATAGTTCTAACTTGCTCTTGATGATCACTTTCTTCATGGTCATCAGCATTTCTATGGTTATTGACAGCCTCGTGAGTAAGTGTAGGATTAGGCACGATAATCTCATCCTCTTCATCAAGATCGTTGTCATCACATAGATTGATTTGTGATGTTTGTTGAGAGAGTTCCTCAGTTCCTACATCATTAATATTAACCTTACTCGATTCTTGGTTAGCATCATCAAACACAACATGAATGGATTCCTCTACCTTTGATTTGATATTATTTAGGATACGAAAGCTCTTTCCATTTTTGGCATAACCTAGAAAGATTCCTTCATCTGCTTTAGGATCAAATGTCTTTAAGTTTTGGGATCCATTGTTATGAATGAAGCATTTTGAACCAAATACATGAAAATATGAAACATTTGGCTTACGTCCCTTCCATAGTTCATATGGAGTCTTTTCATGTTGCTTGTTGATCATACACCGATTCTGTGTGTAGCAAGCGGTATTGATAGCTTCGGCCCAAAACCTTTGAGGTAGCTTGGATTCGGCTAACATGGTACGTGCAGCTTCCTTGAGCGTTCTGTTCCGTCCCTCAGTAACTCCATTTTGTTGAGGGGTTCTAGGCGCTGAATACTCATGAAGTATCCCAATCTCTTTGCAATATTTCTCAACAATATGGTTAGTAAATTCAGTTCCTCTATCGCTTCTAATTCTGGTTACTTTTAGGTCTTTTGAGTTTTGTAGCTGACGAATTAGTGATGTGAGCTTAGCGCTAGTTTCATCTTTAGACGCTAAAAATTCTACCCATGTATAACGTGGGAAATCATCAACTATTACTAGTGAATACTTTTTACCGCTAATGCTCATGATTTGAATAGGACCAAATAAATCTAAGTATAATAATTCAAGTACTCGCGATGTAGATAGATGAGATTTGTTCTTAAAGGATGATTTGACTTGCTTACCCATTTGACAAGCATCACATAAGAGATCTTTATTAAAGGAACCTTTAGGTAATCCCTCTACGAGATTTAGAGATATTAAATGAGAGATTGCCTTGAAGTTGAGGTGATTCATTTTTCTGTGCCATAACCAACCCAATTCGTTTTGATTCTTAGCTACGAAACATGTAGGGTTGTTATCTAATGTTGAATCCCAATCTACTAAGTATACATTGTTTGTTCTTTTTCCTTTTAACTTCGTAGATCTTGTCTTAACATCTATTATTTCGCAGAAGTCACTATAGAACTTAATTTCAAAACCTTTATCACAAAATTGACTTATGCTTAAGAGATTATGCTTAAGACCCTCAACATAATATACATCATTTATCATGATGTTCCCCCTGCGCATCATACCTATACTTTTAGTTTTACCTTTGGAATTATCACCGAATATAACTTGAGGACCATTGGTTGCACGATAGTTGATCAGTAGATTCTTTGAGCCAGTCATATGTCTTGATGACCCACTATTTATGTACCATATTGAAGTGTCGGTGTTGGCTCTAGGTACCTGCATTCAAAAGGGCAGTTCTAATTCTTTTTAGGTACCCATTTTGTTTTGGATCCTTCTTTGTTAGTAACGTTAATTTGAATTATATTTTTCGGAACCCATATTTGCCTTATCTTCATTATGGGAAAGAGATTGGCCTTCTTGGGTTTCGTTTTGTGTTGTGTGTGTTTTTAATAGAAATATCCTTGATTATAGTAATAATCATAATCGTAATCATAATTATCATAGTGTTGATAATATGAACTGGATTGTTTTGGATATAGACGTTTGATCTTGTTTGGTACTGGCTTAGGATGCACCTTTGGTGCGGGACGCTTAGCGTTTGATTCACTTGTAGAAGGTATTTCCTTAGCCTTTTGAGCGTTTGGATATATTTTCTTTTGTGAGACATTCGCTTTGGTCTTTCCTTTGCCAGAGTAAGTGTTGATGTTACCATTAGCTTTTGTACCAATATCTGTTGGTTCATTCAGCGTTTGTCTGATTGAACTTTCTCCAACAAAGATTACACCTTTTCCTTTGTTGATTGTTGTAACATTGGACGCTTTGGCTTTATAACTAAATTTATCACAACCTAGACCAGTCTTTTCACCAAATGCCCTGGTTACTTTAGTCATATTATCTAGCGTTCTAGGCGCTTTTGATAATGAAGAGATCAGCTGCTCTGATTTAGCAAATTTAGCAACCACTTCAGCTTCTCTTTTGACTATTATATCAAGATCATTTTTTAGCTGAGTGATTTCACTCTCGATTGATTGGTTTTTCTCAATGCACTGTTGCTGAACTTGCAACTCTGCTTTGAGCGTTACGTTATCACTTCTGAGTGCTGAAATAATATGATATTGATTTTGAAATAATTTGGCGGCATCTTGACAGTCTGTATAATATTCCTTTACTTTGTCAAGTAATTCATCAAAAGAAAGAGGATGATATAGATCAGTGGTTACCTCAGATGGTAAATCGTTAGATGCTTCATTATCTCTTGCCATGAGACAGATGAATGCTGAATCCTTTGATGGTTCATCATCGCTGCTTTCATCTGATGATTCCAAGTCCTCTTCAGGAGTATAGAGAGGTTCTGATTCTGCTAGCAAGCCTTGTTGTCTCAGATTGCTCCTGAATTGGTTTCTATCCGTGTGATCTTGCTTTGTAGGTTTAGACACATTTGGATATGGGCAATTAACTTGGAAATGCCCTGGTCTCCTGCAGTTGTAACAGAGATTGGTCTTCATCTTTGTTCGTTCGTTAATCTTGTGGATCGCTGGTTTAACGCTGCAGGCACTGAGAGATCTTGCTGAGAGGGAGTTTGATATTGAATTGGTGCTCGGGAGGGAGACGCAGGATAGTGAGGCGCTTGATATTGTGGTTGTATTTGGGGAGACGCTTGATATGAATTTTGTCCTGGGTGCTTAGGACTGTTTCCCTTCTTTTCATATTTCAGGAATTTCCTGAATCTATTTAGAAGCGCCAGTTCTTCTTCCTCACTTATATCCGAGTTTTTTTCTTTGATAGATTTTCCTTTGATTGATGCCATTCACTGGATGAATTCAGCTCAAACTCAAATGCTTTGAGTTCTGAAAAAGCATCTTCTGGAGTTAGGTTGTCCAGATTGTTTGATTCTCTCATTGCAGTTGTTTTCATCAGGAATCTGCTTGGGAGACTTCTAAAGATTTTGACCACTGTTTCTCGATTTTGTAGCTCCATACCCAGAGATGTTAGTTCAGTGACAAGAGCTGTAAACCTCATGTCTAATTGCTCTAGCGTCTCATTGGGTAGCATCTTGAAGCTATTGAATTTTTCTTTGGCAATTGATAGTTTGTTCTCCATGATTTGTGCTGAGCCACCACAAATGGTAGCCAACTTATCCCAAATTTCTTTAGTAGTGTTGCATGATTTGACCTTGTTGAATAAGTTGTCATTGTCTCCAATGGCTGTGTATAGAGCGTTTCTACTAACATTATCTAGATTTGCTCGTCGACGCTCATCGATAGACCATTCTTGTTTGGGCTTCTCCACAAAGCCATCGGGGGTCTCTTCTGTGGCTTCGGGCGCTCTAGTGATGATCTTGTATATTTTGATTGGCCCATCTGAAATAATATCACACATTTCATCATCACATGAGCACAAATAGGTGAACACTTTGACCTTCCATGAATCATAGTTTGATTCGATCAACTTAGGAACTTTTGAAAATGCCATGAAAAAAAAATTTAAAGCGACACAAAAAAAAAAGGATCTGAACAAGCAGTTATGCTTGGAAACACTTAGGTTTCAACTTCAACAGCTCTGATACCACTTGTTGGTCCCAAGTGGTATACGAAAGGGTCTAGAAGGGGGGGGGGTTGAATAGACCCTGAAGTCTTTTTCGACTTCTAAAAACTTTCGTATAACTGAGAGGTATTTGAACGCTCAGAAAGCTTTAAGCGCTGGGTGCGGCGCTTTGAGGGATGATGACTTAAGCGCTAGTTTCAGGCGCTTGAGAAAAGTTAACTTAGATTTGGTGATTTCAACACTTACCAAAGTAGGGCAGAGTTTAGTCACTAAATCAGGGTTAGCACAGCGGAAATGTTTTTATAGCTTAGCGTTCGTTTTAACCAATTAGTCGCTTATTGGTTTAAATGCCTTTTCAAGATATAAAATGACAGTATAATGTAAGACAACAGAACAGTAAATGACACAAGATATTTGTAAGGTTCACTGGGTGACGTAATCCTAGCTACGTCCTTCTTCTCCCTTTATCAGAGAGGTTTTCCACTATGATGATTATCGAAGAGTCACACAGAGACTTCTACAAAATAGAGAGAGGTTGGATATGATCTTGGAACTCCTTGGTCACACAGATTTCAGCTCCACTAAAGATCTTCTATCCCCTTGCTTCTTTCACCCAGAAATAATGCAAGTTACACTTGATCCCGGAACTCCTTGGTCACACAGATTTCAGCTCCAGTAGAGATCTTCTTCCACACAAAAATGGCGCTTGTAAGTCAACACACTTTCTCACTCAGACGAAAGATGTTGACAGTTTTTGTAATGGCTTTGTTTGGTTTTGGAAAGTTCAAACAACTTGAGGATATCTCAATAGTAATGTAGGGACTTCAAAAAGGGTTTTGAGATATAGTTGACTGTCTCTGGAATATTTGTGAAAAGCTTATACGGATATTTGGCTATGGATTTTTGTAAGCTTTTCTTTCAACAAAGTAGGTATTCTTTTCTTGTGTCTTTTTGTATAACATACAAGAGGTTGTGACTGTTATTCACACTAGGATATTCAGGTATATCTCTTATATATGTCACGGTTTGTTTTGCTCTTTGTATTACTTATTTGTTAAAAGGGATATTTATAAGGTATTGGTGATTTTTGTCCGTTTGACACGGTTGGAATCTCGTTTCCCCAAACATTCCTTGAGTTCTGACATTCCTAACTTTGGGTATACTTAATTAGTTAGGCATGTTCTTGGTTTCATAACTTCTGAAAGTCTTGGTCAAATGAATGGCTTACCCATACGTTATAGTGCTTATATTTTAATAGCACTTATCCGACTTTTAATGCATCTTATTTTATTTCCGTTGGAAATAATTTGTCCGTTTGATTCATGCATTCTTTAAGTCTTTGGATAGCTTTGGGTTTGAATTCTCAGGTTACGTTCATTGTAGGTCGTGTTGGTTTAGCCTTTTGGACGCTTGCTGAAGAGGACAGTTTTTCTCGTGCATTGGACAGACGCTTGGACTGATCCTGAGTCTCTTCTCTTTATTTGAGACGCTTACTCTTCAATCTTGTCTTTATAGGCTCACTCAGAATTCCATCATTGACTTAGTGTTGAGTATTCGGCCTGAGTTATCCATTCGCATTTTGAGCGCTGGAGTTGTAACCTGGAATAGTCTCTAAAACGTTTTGACGGACACTTCAAGAGATCTTTATCTTCTGTAGCTTCAGACGCTTGATCTTCAACTTTAGCAATTGGTAAACTTACCCAGAATTCTCCTTAGTGATTTAGCATCACATTCTTAGTCTAAGATTCTACAAAGATGAAAACTATAAGCCTAAGATAAATAAGCTTCCAGGTACTTATACACAATATTCTATGAAAGCTTTTATACTTACATTTTTCGGGGTCTAACAGGAAGTCCTATTTGTCATCATCAAAACATCTAACATGAAATTCCTAACACTGACTTCACCCAATTTGAATTCAAATGCCTTTAACTCTGGAAACACATGTTCTGGAGTAAGAGTCTCCAAGGTCTGTGATTCTCTCATTGCAACAGTCTTAATCAAGTATTTACTTGGAAGACTTCTGAAAATCTTATTGACCATTTCCTTGTTAGTCAATTCCTTATCTAGTGACGCTAACTCTGTAATGAGCAAAGTAAATCTTGCATCCAATTGTTCTAGCATCTCATTGGGCTGCATCTTGAAATGCTCGAATCTTTGAATGGCTATGGAAAGCTTATTCTCCTTCATTTGTGCCGATCCTTCACACACTATAGCCAACTTATCCCATATTTCTATGGAAATCTTACATTGCTTGATCTTGTTGAACAATGCATCATTGTCTCCTAACGCTGAGTAAAGTGCACTTCGTCCAACATTATCTAGATTTGCCCTTTTTCGATCATCAGGCATCCATTCAAACTTAGGTTTCTCGACATAACCATCTGGAGTGGCCTCGGTTGCTTCAGGGGCTCGAGTTACAACTTTCATAATTTGAATGGGGCCATCTGTGATCACATCACACATTTCATTATCGCAAGAGCATAAATAAGCGAATGCTCTAAGTTTTCAAGAATCATAGTTTGATTCTACCAACTTAGGCATTTTGTTAAAGACCATAATGAGATGTTTTAAAGAGAAAAATTAAAGCGATTAAGTTTTTTTTTCTTTAAAAAAAGATGGATCTGAACAAGCAGTTACGCTCGGAAACGCTTAGGTTTCTAATTCAACCGCTCTGATACCACTTGGTGGTCCAAGTGGCATACGAAAGGGTCTAGAAGAGGGGGGGGGGGCGTTGAATAGACCCTTAAGTGTTTTTCGACTTTAAAAATTCGTATCACTTTTAAAGATTTGAACGCTTAGAAGCTGAGCACTTGGGTCAGACGCTTCAGTAAAGATAACTTGAACTTAGTGATTTTAGCAATTTACCAAAGTAGGGTAATGCCTAGATCGCTTAATCAGGGTTAGCACAGCGGAAATGATTTTTAGCGTTCAACTGGTTAATTAATTGCTTTGCAATTAGCTTGTCTTTTTCAAAGAATATAATATAATGTAAATCAAGACAATAATTAAAGTAAATGACACAAGAAATTGTAAGGTTCACTAGGTGATGTAATCTCAGCTACGTCCTTCTTCTCCTTTTTCACTTGGAGGAATTTACTAGGATGATTATCGAAGAATCAGATATAATCTTCTACAAGATAGTAAAGGATGAAAAAGATCTTGGGCTCCTTGATCACACAGATTTCAGTACCTATGAAGATCGTCTTCTCCAAGCTTCTCTCACTCAGAAATACTGCTTGTAAGGGGTTTTCAACTTCTTTCTCACTCAGATGAAAGGTTGAAGGTTTATCACAAGGTTTTGTTTGTTTTTGGGAAGATTAAACAACTTGAAATATCTCAATAGGAATTTAGGTTTCTTCTTTGGAAGAGGTTTGAGATATTTTGTGACTGTCTGTAATGTAGATAAAAAGCTTGAAGGAATTTTAGCTATGGAGTTTCTAAGCTTTTTCTTGTGCAGGTACGTAAATTTCTCTTGTAATATTATGTACCACCTTTTTAGGGTTTGCTGAAGGTAAGGTATTTATAGGCAATTCTTGTGATCTGTCCATTGGACACATGTGGGAGCGTGCCTTTCACACAGCGCGTGATTTTACCTAAAACCTCACATTCCTGAAAATTTGCTGGCACCGATTGGATGGGAGCAGCTATAAACTTTGAAGTTCTGACAGTCTAGTCAAAAGGTGGCTTGTCCACAAGTCACACTGGCTTATCACATTTAATGCTCTTATCAGGCACTTAATGCATTTGAATTTATTTCCCGTTGGAAATAAATGTCCGTTGAATGATTGCATTTAAGTCCTTCATGACTTGAGGATTTAATTCAGGTGAATCTGACATTGGATCGCTAGAGTGATTTTAGCGCTTGATTCATAAATCCTGAAATAGTCGTTTAGCGTTTGACGGGCGCTAAGAACAAAACTTCATCTTCAGTTGACTTCAGACGCTAATCTTCAACTTTTTCTCTAATAGATTCACCTAGAATTCTATTAGCGATTCGGTATCTAATACTTAGTCTAAAATCTATAAAGATAGAAATTACAAGCCTAATAAAAAATTATATACTCTCAAACGCTTATACAAAGATCTATCGAAATAGAAACTTACATTGTGTTTGGGGTCTAACATAAAATCCTTTCTTGTCATCATCAAAACATCTAACATGAAATTTCCTAACACTCTGTATACAATCTGTCCTTATCACATTTAATGCTCTTATCAAGTATTTAATGCGTTTGAATTTATTTCCTATTTGAAATAAATGCCCGTTTAATGATTGCATTTAAGTCCTTAGTGACTTCGGAATATATTTCAGGTGAATATGATCTTACTAGAACACTTGGGTGCTTTGATCGCTTGATTCATAAACTCTAAAATAGTCCATAGCGATTGGCACTCACTTAAGACAAATTTTTCATCTTCACTTGTCTTCAGACGCTGATGTTCAACTTCATCTCTAATAGACTCACCTAGAATTCTACTAGCGACTTGGTATCCAATACTTAGTCCAAAGTCTACAAAGATAAAAGTTACAAGCTTAATAAAATTACAACATTTCAAACGCTTATGCAAACGTTTTTTTGAGGTCTAACATAAAATCCTATCTTGTCATCATCAAAACATCTAACATGAAATTTCCTAACAAGTTCCCCCTTTTTGATGATGTCAAGACTTTAACTTTTATAACTCTTTTCTAGATTTAGAGTTCAAAGATAAGCCCAAAAAAAATCATAAGTTAGCATTTGGTAAGTTAGTTAAGTTAGCTAAAGTTAGATTAGCCTCAACAAGTTGTTCCAGCGATAAATCATTAATTCATTCATTTAAGAAAATTAAGCATACATGATTTACACTGAAGGTAGATAATTAAAGCGACAACAGAAATATATAAAACAATATAAGCAATCATCTTTTTTGTCGCTTCCTACTTGCCTCTTTTTCTTGGCAGATCTCAGTCACTAAGTCCAATAGAAGTCTATCAACATCCATCATGGTTGTATGTTCAACTTCATTATAATCATGCCATCTTTGTCTAGCACTTTCCTTCAGCTCCATTATGTTGAACTTGCTGGTTCTTCAAGCGCTAGTTGGCTCTACTGGAGCGCTTGCTGATGCAGCTGAAGTGGATAAAGGAGTACGCCTACGTGCTAACGGTACTTCTTCTTCTTCTTCTTCAATTACATTGAAGATAAACTCTAGAGGGGGAGAGGGCGATTTGGGAGAAGGAGACTTTTGTTTCTTCTTTGGCTCCAGCTTCTTCTTCTGTTTGTTTGCTGGATTGGCTGGCTCAGCGACTTTAACAACAATTTTACGTTTCGATCGCTTAACCACGACTTCTTCTCCTAATGAAGACGAAGACGCTTGCTCTTCATCATCGCTGTGAACAATGCCTTCCTCAAGGAGTCGCTCACGCTCTTCCTTGGGAACCGTTGCTCCTCCTCATCGCATGGGTTTGAGCAGCTCACCGATTATCTTTTTCCTGTAGAACTTAAGCGCTGGGACTTTCTTGCTAGTGGTGTTGACGAAACCACTAGCGCTCAAAATTAAACTTAAAACAATCCCATAAGGCTTGTGATTCACTGACTTGGCCATCGTTGCCTTAAAGCGATTAAAAACGTAAAGCGACCAATTAATCTTTAACTTGGTCAGAATTGCTACCATCATTTTATACTGAATATTGGAAACTTTGTCAAAACTTCCCTTGCTGCACTCGATCATCTTCGAGTAGATGTCAGCCAGAATGACTTATTTGCCCTTCATGTCATTCTTCTTGAAGTTAGGTTCGTACGTAGCTTCAACATCGTCTTTCTTGATCAATGCCCAGACCTTGGTGGCGTCGCCGAGATTGACGTCTTCAACTTCTCCACCATCATTTGGCAATTCTAGGAAAGAAGATAGAAGAGAAGAAGTGAGAACAAAGGTCTCACGAGTAAACGGAAAGACACAAGAAATGGAGTTTCCATCGTTAGAAATTTTTGCATTATGGAAGAAGAAAAGGGTTTCTTCCTCATAAATGTTTGAATGAGAGGTTATCATTTTGCAGAAACCAGATTCTTGGACCAGTGGAAGAACAGTCCTAAGAGGAAAGTTCTGGTTATCAAAGAGGTAGTTCCAGTTCACAATAAATCCAGCATTAATAATGACTGGTTTCTAAGATTTGGAAGATTTTCCGGTGGTAGATTTGGAGGATTTTGAAGATTTTTGTGGCGCCATTGATGAAGGTTTGAAGCTTTCTGAGAGATAAGAAAAAGTCTTTTGCCTTGAGAAAGAGAGAGATTTTACAGCAAGGAAAGTTTGAAAGTGATAAAGCTTTTCTGTAAAATCATGGAGGGTTTAAATAGAGGCAAAAAACAACTCCTCAGTTGCTTGGATTAATGCCACGTGTTAAATCGTTAATTTTCAAAATTGTAGCATTTAATCTGAGTCGTTCACTCGTAATGATGGATGTCAAAAAGTGCGGTAAAATAGGATAACAACTGTGATAATAAAAGTTTGAAATCCGCAGTTACTTTTTCAAAAGGTTTGAAATTTTGAAAATGTTCAGCGTGAGTTGCACGCGCCTAATGGTACACTGACACGTACCCAGACATGAGCAGTTACTAAACCGCCTATTTGATAGGAGCGCGTGGACAGTTGTTAAATCTTATATTTTTGGACTTATCCACACGCTACCTTTTTAGCGATGAAAATAATGCATGAAGTTCAGAAAAAGTTAGCGTTTAAGTGGGAATATTCTTAACACTGAAGTCTTTTTAATAAAGTTCAATCTCTCTGAAAAGAAATTTTCATTTAATTTTATTAGAGATTGATTTTGTCATGCAAAACAGATAAATGCTAATGATTAATGTACAAAATTTTGAAATTAATTTTTGATCATCGACGCTTATTGATTTGAATAAATACAATTTTAAAGTTCCCCCTAAAATTGATAACTCATTTTAATTTGGAAATCGCTTGAAACAAGATAATAAATTGGATTGCCCCTAAATTATATGCCTATAAAAGATATGATGCTCTATGATTAAGCATTTCAATCGACCATACCTAGTTCACTTCTCAAAGTGATAAAGCGTTGTTCGTTGAGCGCTTTGGTGAAGATATCGGCTATTTGCTTGTCAGTACCAATGAAGTGCATGGAGATATCTTTCTTTTGAACATGGTCACACAATAAATGGTAGCGAATGTCAATGTGTTTATTTCTAGAATGAAGGACTAGATTTTGGGTCATAGCTAAAGCGCTTTGGTTATCACAATGGATTGGGGTAGGACCAAAGACTGTTCCATAATCTCTAAGTTGTTGCCTCATTTAAATGATTTGTGCACAACAGCTTCCAGCGGCTACATACTCTCCTTTAGCGGTAGAAGTCACTATGGATTGTTGTTTCTTACTATGCCACGATACTAGTCTATCACCTAGAAATTGACATGTACCACTAGTACTTTTTCTATCTATTATGCATCCTGCAAAATCTGCGTCGAAATAACCAATTAGTTCAAAAGGAGAGTCCCTTGGATACCATAAGCCCACATTTTGTGTGCCTTTTAGGTATTTAAGGATCTTCTTGGTAGCATTTAAGTGTGATTCTCTAGGATCAGCTTGAGAGCGTGCACACATGCATACCAAAAACATAATATCGGGTCTACTAGTGGTGAGATAAAGAAGTGATCCAATGATACCTCTATAGTTACTGATATCAATTTTTTTCCAACTTTCATCTTTATTTAACTTATGCGTTTGGCTCATTGAAATTTTTGAAGATGATGCATTTTCCATACCAAATTTCTTAATCATATCTCTTATATATTTAGCTTGGTTTATAAATATTCCATCAAGGAATTGGTTAACTTGTAATCCTAAGAAGAAAGTTAATTCATCCATCATGCTCATTTCAAATTGATCTTGCATCATTTTTGAAAATTTCTCACACAATCGCGTATTAGTAGAACCAAATATATTATCATCAACATAAATTTAGACTAAGAGAATATCTTCATGATGGGTAATTTTAAATAACGTTGTATCAACGCTGCCTTTTAAAAAGCCTTTTCCTATAAGGAAGATAGAGAGAGTGTCATACCATGCTGTTGGTGCTTGTTTAAAGCCATAGAGTGCCTTATCCAATTTGTAGACCATACTTTTTTCATGGTTGTTGATGAATCCTAGTGATTGCTCCACATAAACTTCTTCTTGAAGTTTACCATTCAAGAATGCACTCTTCACGTCCATTTTCTACATTGTGAATTTGTTGAATGCGGCAAATGCTAGGAACATCCGAATCGCTTCTAGATGGGCTACTGGGGCATATGTCTCATCAAAATCCAGTTGGTCTTGGTACTAGAATCCAAACCTTGCTTCTCTCAAATTGGTTAAGCTCTTCTTGCATCACTTCTACCCAACTTGAATCACTGAGCGCTTCATCCACTTTCTTTGGTTCCATTTGAGATAGGAAGCTTGCGAACATGGCCTCATTGATTGTTGCGGACCTAGTTCTAACAGGCGCTTCAATATCTCCAATCACTAGCTCGGGTGGGTGGTCTGTATGCCATTTACGATCTAGTTGGAATGGGTTGAGAGACTCTTGCTCATCAGTCGCTTGATCCTCATTTGTCTCTTGCGTAGTCGCTACATCATTCACAGTTCCAATTTTCTCTTCATGATCATTCTCTTCATGATCATCAGCATTTCTAACAATATCACCATTTGTAATCTCACGAGTAACCTTCGGATTGGGCACAAAGATCTCATCATTCTCATCATAATCACTATCATCACCAGGGTTGATTTGTGACGTTTGTTGGGCAAGATCTTCAATTCCTACATCATCAGGATTAACCTTACTCGGCCCTTAGTTAGCATCATCAAACACAACAAGAATGAATTTTTCAACCTTCAATTAGATCTTATTTAGGAAGCGAAAACTCTTTCCATTTTTGGCATAGCCTAGAAAGATTCCTTCATTCGCTTTGGGATCAAATGTCCTTAGATTTTGGGATCCATTGTTATGAATGAAATATTTTGAACCAAATACAAGAAAATATGAAACATTAGGCTTACGTCCCTTCCACAACTCATATGGAGTCTTCTCATGTTGCTTGTTGATCATACACCGGTTCTTAGTGTAGCAAGCGGTATTGATAGCTTCGGCCTAAACCCTTTCAGGCAGCTTGGACTCTGCTAACATCGTCCTAGCGGCTTCTTTAAGTGTTTTGTTCCATCGCTCGGCAACTCCATTCTGTTGAGGTGTTCTAGGTGTAGAATACTCGTGAAGTATTTCAAAATCTGTACAAAACTTCTCAACAAATTGATTAGTAAATTCAGTTCCTCTATTGCTTCTAATTCTCATCACCTTTAAGTCTTTTGAGGTTCGTAATTGATGAATTAGCGTTGTGAGCTCAACACTAGTTTCATCTTTGGTCGCTAGAAATTCTACCCATGTATAGCGAGAGAAATCATCAACTATTACTAGAGAATTCTTTTTACCACTAACACTCATGATTTGAATAGGACCAAACAAATCTAAATACAACAGTTCAAGAATTCTAGAAGTAGATAGGCATGGTTTCTTCTTAAAAGATGATTTAACTTGTTTACCCATTTGACATGCATCACATAAGCAATTTTTCTTAAAGGAACCTTTAGGTAATCCCTCTACTAGATTTAGGGATATTAACTGAGAGATTACCTCAAAGTTGAGGTGATTCATTTTTCTATGTCATAACCCACCCAATTCATTTTGACTCTTAGCAACAAAGCATGTGGGGTTGTTATCAATTGTAGAATCCCAATCCACTAAATACACATTGTTTGTTCTTTTTCCTTTTAATTTAGTAGACTTAGTCTTAGCGTCGTTAACATAGCAGCAGTCGCCTGAGAATTTCACTTAAAGCCTTTATCACAAAATTGACTAATACTTAACAAATTATGCTTAAGACCCTCCACATGATATACATCACTAATCATGATGTTCCCCCAATGCATGATACCTATACCTTTGGTTTTACCTTTGGGGTTATCACCGAATATAACTTGAGGACCGTTGGTTGCACGGTAGTTGACCAAGAGACCCTTTGAGCCAGTCATGTGCCTTGATGACCCACTATCAATGTACTAAACTAAAGTATCGGTGGTGGCTCTAGGTACCTGCATTCAAAGAGCAGTTCTAATTCTTCTTAGGTACCCATTTTGTTTTGGGTCCTTCCATGTTAGTTACTTTGGTTTGAATTAAAACTTTTGGAACCTATATTTGCCTTGTCTTCATTATGGGAAGATTGGCCTTCTTGGGCTTTGGTTTATGTTGTGTGTGCTTTTTTGGTTTATAGTAATACCCTCGATTATAATAGTAATTATAGTCATAATCATAATCATCATAGTATTAATAATATGATCTAGATCTTTCAGGATATTGACTCTGGTATTTCGTTGGCACTGGCTTTTGGTGATTGACGCTTAGCGTTTGATTCACTTGTAGATGGTTTATCCTTAGCCCTTTGAGCGTTTGGATGAACCTTCTTCTGTGGTCGATTAACTTTTGTCTTCTCCTTATTGCCTGAGTTGGTATTGACCTTCTCATTTGGCCTCTTACCATTGTCCTTAGGTTCATTCAGCGTTTGACTGTTTGAACTTTTCTCAACAAAGAATACGCCTTTTCCTTTGTTGGCTGCCGTAACCTTAGACACTTTTGATTGTTGGCCAAATTTATCACATCCTAAATCGATCTTTTAATCAAAAAGTTTGGTTACCTCAGTCACATTGTCTAGGTTTCTTGTCGCTTTGGATAATGATGAGACAAGCTGCTTTGATTTGGCAAATCTAGCGATCAACTCAGCTTCTCTCTTTACCATTATTTCAATATCACTTTTCAATTGGATAATTTCACTCTCAAGCGATTGATTCTTCTCAATGCACTGTTGTTAAACTTGCAACTCTGCCTTGAGCGTCATTTTATCACTTGTGAGCGATGAAATAATATCAAAGTGATTTTGATATTTTTTGTCGGCCTCTTGGAAATCTTTATAATATTCAATTACTTTGTCAAGTAATTCATCATAAGAAAGAGGATGAGATAATTCAGTGTTTACTTAGATATCGAGTCATTAGATGCTTCTTCATCTCTTGCCATAAGATCAATCAACGCTAAGTCGCTTGTTGGGTCATCATTACTGCTTTCATCTGATGATTCCAAATCTTCTTCAGGTGTAGAGAATGGTTCAGATTCTGCTAGCAAACCTTGTTGGCGAAGGTTGCTCCTGAATTGGTTTCTTTCCGCATAATCTTGCCTTGTGGGCTTAGATACATTCGGATAAGGGCAATTTACCTTGTAGTGCCCTGGTTTCCTGCAATTGTAACACAAATTAGTTTTCATTTTTTGTTCAGTGGTTGATCGCTTGGAAATTACTGGCGCTGAAACATTCTGTACTGGAGACAGAGGCGCTTGGTATTGAATTGGCGCTAGCGGCAGAGGAGCAGAATACACTGAATAGAAGGGGGAGGGGGTTGAATACGATAGGGTCTAGAAGTGGCATATGAAAGGGTCTAGAAGGGGGGGGGGGTTGAATGGACCCTGAAGTCTTTTTCGACTTCAAAAATTTCATATCACTTTTTAAAGATTTGAACGCTTAGGAAGCTGAGCGCTTAGGCCAAGCGCTACAGTAAAGATAACTTAAACTTAGTGATTTTAGCAATTTACCAAAGTAAGATAAAGCTTAGATCGCTTAATAAGGGTTAGCACAGCTGAAATAATTTTAAAGCTTTAGCATTCATTTTGGTCAAATAGTCGCTTAACCATTTTATTTGTCCTTTTCAAGATAAATGATAAAATATAAAGCAAGACAATAAAATAGTAAATGATAGTAAATAACACAAGAATTTATAAGGTTCACTAGGTGGTGTAATCCCAGCTATGTCCTTTTTCTCCTTGAACACTTGGAGGAATTCCACTAAATTGATTATCGAAGGATCACACAGAGGCTTCTACAAAATAGAGGAGGGGATGATGATCTTGGGCTCCTTGATCACACAGACTTCAACACCAATAAAGATCTTCACCAACAAGCTTCTCTCACTCAGAAATACTGCTTGTAGAGTCAACTTCTTCTTCACACAGATAGATGAGGTTGAGGTTTTTTTTATCACGGGCTTGTTTGATTTTAGGAAGTTCAAACAACTTATGATATCTCAATAATAGTGTATGGTTCTTCATTGAAGATGTTTGAGATATCTGTGACTGTCTAGAATGTATGTAAAAAGTTTGGAAGAATTTTGGCTATGGAGTTTCTAAGCTTTTTTTAGAGAGAAAATTTCAACAGAGTTTTGACTTTCTTGTGTATGTACGTGTTATTTTAGGGTTTGCTGAGGTAAGGTATTTATTGGCAATTTTTTAGGATTTGTCCGTTGCACACATGTAGGAGCGTGCCTCTCACGCGCGAGTGAGTCATACCTTTTCTCTGACATTCCTGAAATCCTGCTGTACTGCTTTGATGTGGAAGGTTTGAACTCTGAAATTCTGACAGTCTAAGCCAATAGGTAGCTTGCTTCATATACAATCTGTCCTTATCACATTTAATGCTCTTATCAAGCATTTAATGCACTTGAATTTATTTTTCGTTGGAAATAAATGCCCGTTAAATGATTACATTTAAGTCCTTAGTGACTTCAGAATTTATTTCATGTGAATCTAATCTTACTAGAACGCTTGAGTGCATTTATCGCTTGATTCATAAACTCTGAAATAGTCCATAGCGATTGGTAGTCGCTTAAGATAAAATCTTCATTTTCACTTATCTTCAGACGATGATGTTCAACTTTATCTCTAATAGACTCAGCTACTAGCGACTTGGTTTGCAAAACTTAGTCTAAAGTCTACAAAGATAAAAATTACAAGCTTAATAAAATTACAACCTTTCAAACGCTTATACAAAAGTTCTTATGAAGATGCAAACTTACATTTTTTTGGGGTCTTACATAAAATCCTCTATTGTCATCATCAAAACATCTAACATGAAATTTCCTAACACTTTCTTTAGCAGCCTTTCTCTTTGGTCGCATGACCACCAACTCTTCTTCATGCTCATTTGATGAGGAAGTCACTTGTTCCTCATCGTCACCATAAAGTCTCGCTTCAACGGCGAGTCGCTCATGTTCTTCTTTGGGGACCGCTGCACCACCACATCGCTTGGGATTTAGCAGTTCGCCAATCATTTTCTTGCCATAAAATTTGAGCGTTTGGGCTTTTGTTCCCGAGAAATTATTGAAATCGTTAGCGCTGAGAATGTAACTTAACAAAATCCCGTAAGGCTTGGGATTGATTGATTGCTGAATCGCTGCTTTGAATCGATTGAAAACGTGACGAACCCAGTTGATTTTCAACTTTGTCTGGATGGCTATCATCATTCTATACTGCACATGGGAAATCTTGTCGAAAGATCCCTTCCTGCACTCCACCATCTTGGCACATATGTCAGCAAGAATGACATATTCTCTTCATGTCATTTTTCTTGAAATTTGGCTCATACGTAGCAGCAACACGTCTCTCCTAACTCTTTCCCAAATTTTGGTAGCATCTCCCATCGTAACTTCTTCAACTTATCCACCATGAGTGGGCAATTTCAACAGGTCAGCAAAAAATTAAGGAATGAGAACAAACGGTGTCAGATCAAATGGAAACACGCATGTTATAGAATTGCCATCGTAAAAAATGACGGCATTTTGGAAAAAGAAAAGGGTTTCTTCTGCGTGAATCAAAGAGTGGGAGGTTAAAAGGTTCTAGGTCCAGAACTCTCAATGAGAGGAAGAATTTCCCCTAAAAGGAAGTGTTGGTTTTCAAAGAGGTACTCCCAGTTTGCCAAGAATCTGGTATTAACAGTGACTGTTTTCTCAGTTTTGGACTTGGAAGATTCTTCAGCACCAGTTTTGGAAGATTTTGGTGGCGCCATTGATGAAAAAGAGTTGAGCTTTTTGAGAGGGAAAGAAGAAATTCTTTTTGCCTTGGAATATTTTTATAGCAGAGAGTTTGAAAGTGATAAAGGTTTTCTGTAAATATTTTATGGGTTTCAATAGAATGGTAAAAAGTAACGTCCTAAACGCTCGATAATGGCCACGTGTATATGCAATTAATCTAAATAAAAAACATTGAATCCGAGTCGTTTAATCATAAAAACGGATGTGAAAAGGGGTGATAAATTAGGATAACTGCTTTTGGTAATAAAATTTGAAGTCCGCAGTTACTTTTCAAAGACGGTTAACAATTTAGAAAAATTTTAGCATGAGCTATACGCACCTGTTGGTACACTAACACGTACTCAGGCATGTGTAGTTGTTCAACCGCCTAGTTTTAGATAGGTATCAATTAACCTCAGTTTGATTTGATAGGAGCGCGTGGGTAGTTTTAGATAGGTATCAATTAACCTCAATTAGTTCAACAGGAGAGTCCATTGGATACCATAAGCCCACATTTTGTGTGCCTTTGAGTATTTAAGGATTCTCTTGGTAGCAATTAAGTGTGACTCTCTAGGATCAGCTTGAAAGCGTGCACACATGCATACCAAAAATATAATATCAGGTCTACTAGTTGTAAAATAAAGAAATGATCCAACGATACCTCTGTAATTAGTCATATCAATTTTCTTCCCACTTTCATCTTTATCTAACTTAAGCGTTTGGCTCATTGGAATTTTTTAAGATGATATATTTTCCATACCAAATTTCTTAATCATATCCCATGTATATTTAGCTTGGTTTATAAATAGGCCATTAAGGAGTTGTTTAACTTGTAATCCTAAGAAGAAAGTTAATACACCCATCATGCTCATTTCAAATTGATCTTGCATCATTTTTGAAAATTTCTCAGACAATCGCTGTAGATCCGAAAATAATATCATCAACATAAATTTGGACTAAGAGAATATCTTCATTATGGATAATTTTAGATAATGTTGTATCAACGCTGCCTTTTGAAAAGCCTTTACCTATAAAAAAGATAGAGAGAATGTCATACCAGGCTCGTAGTGCTTGTTGAAGACCATAAAGTGCCTTATCCAATTTGTAGACAATGTTTTTTCCATGGTTGTTCATAAGTCCTGGGGGTTGCTCCAAATATACCTCTTCTTAGAGTTTACCATTCCGGAACACACTCTTATTGTACTCAGTAATCATAATAATGTGAAATTACCAAACTACCCTTAGTGACCATCACTAGTTAGTTTATGTGCATTGGCCAAAGACTTTGTAATTTCAATTAGTTATGATCCTACAGGTCACATGCTCGTTTACTATCGAGACAGTGAATCCCATATTGGTAGTTATCTTACAATGTCGAATGTACCATGTGAATCGTACTTCGAGGTTGACCCCACCTTTCAGGTGATACGGGTCTAACTACTTTGATAACATATCCAATACTACAAACACATTGTAAATAACTCCTCAAGTCTAAAGTCCACACATACTATCGCAATCGTAATCCCAATCATTGACTGTTAAAGAGTAAATACACATGCGAGTCAAGTTCAAATATGTTAATTCCATTAACTATATTCATAACACCAGCTCCCACTGTCTAATCAGTGTTCGACTGGCACTTCCTTGTCAAAGCAGGTGTCATACGAGTTGAATTTTAATGCCCAATTAAAACTTCTTAACTTGCGAACTATCAATTAAGATACTAAGTACTTGACTCTTCCAGTGCCTCCCTTTAACCATAAGAGGTGGAAAGTCTATCTTCAAATCTCAAGGACTTATTTGTTCAACACTCTTAAATGTCATTAGATTTACATGAACAAAATCAAAACCTTTATTCTATAAATAGAAGCATATATCGTTTGCACAAAATAAGTTATCAAAGCCCTACTCAATCTAATTCTTCATTGGCATTGAGGGCCTACACCTAACACTCACACTAAAAACTTCATCTTGCCCTTTACAAAACCAGAAATTATAAATGTTTCTTATATCAACTATTTAATTAACACTGAAAACTCTTAAGCTACTACATCTAATTAGGACTATATGAATGGCGACACTAGAACCATGAAAAGCTGCATTTAAACAATGAATAAGGATTCAAATAAGCTCGACCAAACCAAATTGCATACCAATTTCAAGTTAAAATGTTTTTTTTCACTAATGCCACACGCAAGATTCAGACTTTACCGTTCTAACAAGGTAGACATAAACAAATAAGAACAGAAAATTAGCCAATTCCAAACAAATGATATATCAATTCTAAATTATTATTTTTCCCACTAACACTTCTGCCGAGTAGATATAAAAAAGGAACCAAAAAAAATGATGATATTTCAATTAAAATTACTTCAAAACAACATAATATATCAATTCAAAATTAAAATTTATTTTTCACTAATTCCTCTAGCAAGATCCATATTTCACTTCTATTGAATTGGCAAAAAAAGGAACGACATAAAATTATGATATTTCCACTAAAGATAATGATCCTTGCATACAAAGAGAGTGCTAAATGCCAAAACATAATTGTAGATGAAGCCCGAGGCCAATATGAAATTACACACAATCGATTGGATGGTATTTGCAACAAATTCGATTACCTGTTCAAGACTATTTGGTGGTATTTGCAGCAAGAAAAATTTGTTAAAAACCTTCCATGACATAACATGAGTACACTTTCAATAATATTTATATGTGTTGGGTTTAGTTTGAAAAAGCATAAACGCAGTGGAAGGGATTTCAAAAAATAAAAACGAAAACCCAATTGGTACTCTAATTCGCATAATTGAATTTAAAAGCGTATAACGAATAAAACATACTCGTTAATATGAATATGATGATAGAGAAAAACCTCTTCTTCTCCAAACTCGAAATATTGAAGCTTCCAAATCTTCAATCCTGTGGTTTGATTCTTCAAACTTGAACTTGATCCGAACAACGGAAATACGTTGTCTCTAAATCATTACGCACGGATCAACAAACAAAAAATCCCCTTTCTTCTTTCTCTATGGTCGACGGCTAGGTATAGAGGAGGGGAGGAATATTTTTCTTTCTTTTAAGATTTATGAGAGTTGTGTATATTTCTTAGTTGTTCTAAGTCAAAGAGCCCTTATATACCTCATGACTTATTGAACAAGTCAAAATAAAAGAGCCCTAATATGTGGCCTCTCAAAGACACCACATAGAGGCCTCATAGGCGTCCAATTGGACTCCCTATTTAGCTCGGGATTTGTTTTGTTTAATTATTTTCTTATTTCAATTAATAATTTATTATATCCAATAAATTAATTAATTAATTAATTCAATAACCAAATTAATTAGATAAATTAATTCATTAATATATTTCACAAGGAAATCAATTAATAATTAATCTTGTCATTATAATCAATTATTTCATCTAATGAATAATTAATTATTTAATTTATCCAATAAATTAAAACTCTCAGAAGAAATAATAGAAATTCTTTTTTCTTCATTTTTCTTTGTCAATCCTTTAGCGCGACTCTTGAGGTTCGTTTCGTTTGGCAATGAGAGGAAACCAAAAGAAGTGGGTAACACCTAGCCAGTCACGTGGCCCACTTTGTAACCCAAATGAAAACGAATGATAGGATCATTCCGAAACCTTCCAATCGTAAATACCGTATATGTATAAACCCTTTGTTCACTTTTCTCGGTCAAGTGAGAGTCATGGTTATGCCAAACTCACTGAACTTGACCATATGTATAAATCATAATAAATACGAGATCATTGAGATCGATTTAGTGCCAAGCACAATCGTCTCGTTCGCTTTGGCCAAAGACTTTGATCTCTATTTATCTATATTTACATAGGGTACATACTCATTCACTTATAAGAGAATAAATCCCATATTAGATATCTGCTAAGATTACCACTTGCCCATCAAGTCCGCATTTCGAGGTTGACCCCACCAAAGGGTGAATTGGGTCTAACTACTCTAGTGAAAGACTTGACGTCACAAGTGCATCTTCAGCCTGATACTTCAGGTCAAAGGTTCACATATACCTATTACGCATAATCTGTTCCGTCATTGACAGTCACAAAGTCAAAATCCATGTGACAGAACCGTTACGAGTCATGTTCGAACATATCAGTTCCACTGACCTGTGTACAATCTTAATCTCCTATCATCCCATGATACTAAACAGGCACTCCCATGTCGCAGCTAAGATTGTACAAGTATTCAAAGTTTTTATTTGTCCATTAAAGACTTCATATTACTTGGGAACTTATTTTAGTAATCAAGATCGATCTCTCTAGTGCCAATCTTCCTATCCCATAGCAAGTAGAGGGATTGCACTGAAAACATGGACAAAACATTTTACACAACTTATAGATGCAGATAAGAATTAAGTGAAAACTCAATAATGCCTTTTATTTAAGAAGAGTTTAAGTTCTATACAAGATATATGCCCTACACATTCTATCCTCTATGGCATCTGAGGGCATAATCCTAATAATATGCGCTACTTTTTTCTCGTTCGCTCAAATCAAGAACAGTTGAGGCATTTGGCTATTTAAGCATAAACACAATTCAAGCTATTCAATGATACAACAATCTCTAGCAAAAGTTTGTTGGAATGTAATTCCCCTTGTGTATTATTTCAAAGAAGACAAATATATATAATGTATTACAAAGAGTAATAAAGGAAATAAGAGACCTATCTAAATAAACAAGTAATAAACCTATCTAGATAAATAAACATAGAATAATGAATATATATTTTAACATGACCCGCAGTTGAAATGGGAGGTGGCTGAACCGTGCCTGTTTCAATTGGACTTGAACTCCAAGAATAAAGCCGAAGGGAGACCTTTGTTAAACACATCCGCAAACGGACGAGATGATGGCACATGAAGAACTCGAACATGACCTATAATCACCTTTTCACATAGAAAGTGCAAATCTAATTCAATATGTTTAGTACGATGATGTTGTACCGGATTAGTGGAAAGGTAAACTGAGCTTATATTATCATAAAAGACAAGAGTGGCTGACTGAACAGGGCAACGGAGTTCAACAAGTAAGTTGCGAAGCCAACAAGCTTCAGCAACAGCATTGGCAATCCCACGATATTCAGCTTCAGCACTGGAGCAAGCAACGACGAGTTGATGTTTAGAAGACCAAGAAAGAAGATTGTCACCTAAATAGACATCGAAACCAGAAATGACAATTGTCGGAGCAACCTGCCCAATCAGCATCGGAGTAGGCGCCAAGTTGATCAAGAGAAGATGGACGAATCACTAGACCCTCAGATAAAGTACCTCTAAGATAGCGAAGAATACGTTTTAAAGCATTAAAGTAGGATTCATGAAGATCATGCATAAAGACATATATTTGCTGAACCGCATAGGCAATGTCGGGACGAGTAAAGGTGAGATATTGAAGGGCCCCAACAAGACTATGATACAGATTTGGAGATAGTGTCAACACCAAATTGCAGGAGGACATGCCGGCATGGTCAATAATCTCATCTGCAAATTTGGCTTGAGAGAGGAACAAACCAGAAGAAGACCAAGAGATGGAAATACTTAAGAAGTAGTGGAGAGGGCCAAGATCAGTCATAGAAAACCCAGTAGAAAGACTAGCCGTAATAGAAGATAGGGAGAGGAGACCGTAAGGACGATGTCATCGACATAGAGAAGAAGATAGGCAGTATGAGAGGGCGTATGGAGAATAAATGGAGACGCATCAGCTCGACTACGAACAAAACCAAGAGTAGAAAGAAAGAAAGCAAAGCAATTATGCCAAGCACGAGGCGCTTGTTTGAGACCATAGAGTGCTTTATTGAGACGAAAGACATGAGGAAGATGAGTAGAGTCAAGAAACCCTGAGGGTTGTTTCATGTAAAACATTTCAGTGAGATGACCATGAAGAAAAGCATTTTAACATCAAATTGATGAATAGGACAAGAACAAGAGGTGGTAATGGCGAGGACAGTACGTATAGTAGCAGGCTCGATGACAGGGTTAAAGGTATCATTATAGTCGAGACCCGGGCATTGGGTAAATCCTTGGGTAACGAGAATGGCTTTGTGACATTTTAGAGAGTCGTCAGAGCAAAGCTTGTGATGACAGATCCATTTTGAGCCAACGAGATTGACATTGGAGGGTCAAGGAACGAGCTCCCATGTGCCATTGGAGTGGAGAGTAGAAAGCTTAGCAATCATGGCATCTTTCCAATGTGGATCAGGAAGAGCTTGAACATGAGAACGAGGAAGAGGAGGCGGATAAATTGAGAGGTATATAACGTTTGGAAATACCAGATTTGGAGCGAGTGGTCATCGAATAAGAGGGAGGAGGAGGAGGCAAATCTGAAGACACCGAGGGAGGTGGGAAGCCTAGAGGCAGGGCTGAAGACACCAAAGGATGTGGGAAGCCTGGAGGCAGGCCAAGAGAGGCAGGAAAAAGCGAGGAATGTGCAATGGGTGCAGCAGGAGCAGACGGGGCTGGTGGATGCGCAGGGGAGGAGGAAAAGTTAGCATGACGGACGAGAGGAGAGTGATCATCTTCAGAAGAAGGAAAGTCATGGACGGAAGAGGTGGTAGGCAGATTGTAGGAGAGGTAAGGAAAAATATTTTCGTCAAACCGTATGTGGCGAGAGATAATGATTTTGTTCTTGGTAATATTGAGGCAACAATAACCCTTAGGATGAGGGGGATAGCTGAGAAACAAACAAGGAATGGAATGAGGGGCGAGCTTGTTTGGAGTGGTAGAGCATAGATTAGGGTAGCATAAGCAACCGAACACCCGTAAATGATCATAAAAAGGAGAAGTGTGGTAAAGAATTTCAATCAGAGTACGAAGAGAGAGAGTTGTAGTCGGGAGGAGATTGAGAAGGTGAGCAGCCATATTGAGGGCCCAAACCCAAAACGATGGTAGCAGCTGAGCCTAAAAAAGTAGTGCTCGAATGATATTGTTCGAAAAAAATTTAGGGTTTAGGATACCAAGCTTGATACCATGTTGGAATATAATTCCCCTTGTGTATTATTTCATAGAAGGCAAATATATATAATGTATTACAAAGATTAATAAAGGAAATAATAGACCTATCTAAATAAACAAGCAATAAACCCATCTGGATAAATAAACATAGAATAATGAATATATATTTTAACAGAATTTACATACTGACAAGAATGACATGGGAATGGCGTTTAACATTCAGGATCAGTTTAATGGAATTTGCAGCCAATGTGCCTTGAGTCATTTATATTCCACTGAACTATTAAAATTTTTATTACACTTCATCTAACCTATACATTGAACAAACATTCTTTTGCTATTAATTTCAGGTTCATGCATATTCATTTGATAACTATAATAATTATTATATTTTTTTTAAAATTTGAGGATTTTAATTTATTCTTATAGGGTTATTTCAATTTTAACAAAAGTTAAAAAATATAAATCATCTTATATCATTCATACTCTTAGAATAGTTATAGATTATAGATATATAATAAAATAATATATGAGCTGGCACGGGATGTATGTCTATCAAAATTAATAATGATAAAAAAAATGTCTATCAAAATTAATAATGATAAAAAAAATGTCTATCAAAATTAATAATGATAAAAAAAAATGTCTATCAAAATTAATAGTACTTCTGGCACGGGTATGTCACTACTACAAAAATAAACTATTACAGCGCACCTATTACAGCGGTTTTCGGAAAACTGCTGTACGGAGGTGCCTATTACAGCGGTTCATGGCTGAACCGTTGTAATAGAATGAGCTATTACAGCGATTCTTGGATGAACCGCTGTAATAGCTAAGAACCGGAGCTATTACAGCGGTTCAACCAAGAACCGCTGTAATAGCTCCGGTCTATTACAGTGGTTCTTGGTTGAACCGTTGTAATAGCTCGGCTATTATACCGGTTCTTGGTATACCGGTTCAACCAAGAACCGCTATAATAGCCTTTCTCCCCCCAAAATATAAAAAAAAAACCCCAATTTCCCTCCCATTTCTCTCTCTCTCGCTTACCCGATCTCTCTATCTCTCTACTCTCTCTCTCTCGGCCGATCTCTCTCTCATCTCTCTCTCTCGCTCGACCACCACCACCACCACAACAACCCTCGTCGCCGGCGCCCCACCACCACCGTCTCTCTCTCTTTCAGTTTCTCTCTCTCCCTCTCTCTCTTTCTCCTCTCTCCCTTTCTCTCTCTCGCTCTCGCCCCTCTCTCCCATCGCGACCGCATCCATCGCTGGTCGCCGCCGCCGCCGCGAGTCACCCACCACCGCCCGTCAACCGCGCCCCAAAGGTATGGCTCTCTCTCTCTCTATATATATATATATGTGTGTGTGTGTGTGTGCATATGTATATATAGTTAACTCTCCCTCTTTCTATATACATATAAGGTAGCCGCCGCCCCGCCGCCGCCTCCGGCCACCATTTAGCTTGTGCAAATTTGGGGTAATTTTTTTAGATAAATATGTATACATATACACACACATATATAGAGTATAGAGTTTGAGTTAGATAAATTTTTGTGTATGTATATTTTGTGTATGTGTGGATGTATGTATATTAGTGTATATATATATATATATTTATGTATGTGTGGGTGTTTGTATTTGTGTATATGTGGATGTATGTATATATGTTTGCGTATATGTGGGTGTATGTATATATATTTATGTATGTGTGGGTGTATGTATTTGTGTATATGTGGATGTATATAATTTATGTATGTGTGGGTGTATGTATTTTTGTGTATAGTTGGGTGTTAATTACATTTAATTTGGGATTAAATTGTGGTTATTTTGTAGTTTAGGGTATATTGATCCAACTGGTGATCTTTATTTATACTTAGTTGTTGAAAATATAATACTTTACTTGTAGTTTTATGTCATTTATGTGATCCAACTGGTGATCAATATTTGTAATTGCTTAAAATATGATGCTTTATGTAATCCAACTGATGATCAATATTTATAATTTGATGCTCTATGTTTAGTTTTATGTGATTTATATGATCCAACTGGTGATCAATATTTGAAGTTGCTTAAAATATGTTACTTTATGTGATCCAATTGGAGATCAATATTTTGGTATAGTGAGATCGACATTGTTGTGGCTTTGTTGTGGGTGAAAGATTAGAATGTTGGGTTTGTTGTGGTTAAAAGATGCGAATTTTGTTGGTTGCAAGCTTGGGGGAAGATTAAGTCGAGAACTTGGTAAAAAAATTTGCGTCGTTACTCTACCGAATTTTTTCTAGAATAATGGAAAATAAATTAAAATAAAAATTATTTAATTAATTCAACTATGAAGTGATATTAAAATTGTTTAATTTACTTAATTTAGAATCAAGATGGATCGAAGTTGGATATTAGCGAATCGTATGTCCGAGCAATATGAGAAAGGGGTGAAAGAATTCATCAATTTTGCGATTGAGCATGCATCAGATCGGACTAGAATCAGTTGCCCGTGTTTACGTTGTTGTTTTGGAAAGAGAATTAGTCCACGTGAATTAGAAGATCATTTTGTGTGTAATGGAATTGATAAAAGCTACACATGTTGGACAAGACACGGTAAGAGCAGTGTCACCTCAGATGATTTGGGTGGTACATATCATATCGATCGCGGGATTTGGACATGAATGATTATGAGCCTGATCATTTGGAGGAGATGAAAAATGTGATTGAGGAGGATTTGCGAAATTGTCCCAAGATGTTTGAAAAGTGATTCAAAGACACCACTATATAGTGGTAGTAAATTCACAAGATTGAAAACAGTCCTAAACCTCTACAAGTTAAAAGCCAACAATGAGTGGAGTGATTAGAGTTTCACAGACTTACTTGATCTATTAAAAAACATGCTACCCGGTGATGATGTGTTACCTAATAGTACTTATGAGGCTAAGAAGATGTTAACCTCGATTGGCATTGGATATGAGAGGATACATGCCTGTCTCAATGATTGCATATTGTCTAGAACTGACTATGCATCATCGAAGGTTTGTCCGAAATGTGGCGCCTCGCGGTACAAGAAGAACGGATTTGCTCCTGTCAAAACCATGTGGTATTTGCCTATAATACCACGATTTAGGCACATCTACAATAGTAAAGAGTTGGCCAAGGACTTGACATAGCATCCTGATAGAAGGCTTGAAGAAAGGATTGAAGATGACAAGATTTGACACCCCTCAGATTCTCCTCAATGGAAAAAGATCAATGATGATTTCCCTGAATTTGGTGAAGAATCAAGAAACCTTCGCCTTGTATTGGCTACAGATGGCATGAACCCTCATGGCTTGCAAAGTAGCTCACATAGTACATGGCCAGTGATTTTGATGATCTACAACCTCCCCCCATCACGATGCATGAAGCGAGAACATATAATGATGCCTATACTCATTTTCTGGGCCGAAACAACCTGGAAATGATATAGATGTCTACTTGGCTCCTTTAATTGAGGATTTGAAGGTGTTGTGGGAGACCGATGTTCAAGAATATGACGGGTTCACAGAAGAAAATTTCAATCTCAGAGTCATGTTATTTGGAACAATCAATGATTTTCCGGCAAGAGCAAACCTCGAGGGATATGGTGTACATGGCCAATGTGGATGCCCCATATGTGTCAAGAGTACAGACCAATATCGACTGACACACTCTCAGAAATATGCATTCCAAGGGCATCAGAGATGGCTAAATCGAAACCATAGATATCGTCAGTGGAAAAAAGGTTTCAATGGGAATATAGAAGAAGGCCGAGCTCTTAAGTGCTTGACTGGTGAAGAAGTGTTTGAGAATATAAAAGACTTGGAGGTTAAATTTGGAAAAACCTTTGCAGGTGGGCTTGCAAAAACTGGGTGGAAAAAAAGGTCAATTTTCTTTGAGTTGCCCTATTGGACGTCTTTACATGTTAGACATTTTCTTGATATTATGCATATTGAGAAAAATTATTTGATAGTGTCATTGGTACACTTCTAAATGTGCCCGGTAAGACAAAAGATGGCGTAAAGGCAAGGTTAGACTTGGTTGAAATGAAGATAAGAGAAAAATTGGCACCAACAAATAAGGGAAAACGAATTTATTTGCCTCCAGCAACTCACACTCTATCCAGGAAAGAAAAAATTACATTATGTGAGTTTCTTAATGGAGTGAAAGTTCCAGAAGGGTATTCTTCAAACATTAGCAGTCTTGTGTCAATGAAGGACTTGAAGCTAAAGCACATGAAGACTCACGATTGTCATATGATCATGGATCATTTGCTACCAATTGCTATACGGGCCATTTTGCCAAAAAAGGTGAGAGAAACTATAACCTCATTATGTTTCTTCTTCAAAGCAATGTGGAGCAAGGTGTTTGATCCTGAACAGTTGCCTGCACTTCAGAAACAAATTGCCATCACTTTGTGCGAGCTTGAGATGTATTTTCCACCAGCATTTTTGATATAATGACTCATTTACCTATTCACTTGGTTAGAGAGACACAACTATGTGGACCGGCTTTTATGAGATCTATGTATCCAGCTGAGCGCTATATAAAGATATTAAAAGGCTACGTGAAAAATTGTAGTCGACCGGAAGGTTGCATTGTTGAACAGTACATAGTTGATGAAGCGATTGCATTTTGCACAGAATATCTGAAAGATTCTAACGTTGCAGAGCTTCCAAAGTCTCATGTTGTGGGAGGGAGAACTGAAGGAGAAAGCGTACTTGGAAAGTAATTAGTTAGTGTTCCATGCACACAAAGGGATCGGGCACATCTATATGTGCTCCACAACACCGATGAGGTTGAGCCATATGTTCAAGAGCACAAGGATCAACTTAGGAGATTAAATCCAAATAAAAATGAGAGTTGGATTTCGAAAGAGTATAATAAGAGTTTCTCTGATTGGTTTCGAAAGCATATTCACAAGAAACAGAACGAGAATCCACTTTCAGTTTCAGATAAATTGGCACGATTGTCGTTGGGACCGGGCAGACTTGTATTTTGTCATTCAGGTTATCGTATAAATGGTCGCACATTCTATACAAAAGACCAAGATGAATGGAGTACAATGCAGAATAGTGGGGTGAGTCTTGTAGCTCAAGTAATGTATATCTCAAGTGTGAGGGATATTAACCCTATCTATGCTCATTTATCATATTATGGGGTGATTGAACATATATGGGAGTTAGATTATAGTTGCTTTCGGGTGCCTGTATTTCGGTGTGGGTGGGCTGGCAATAAAAATGGTGTCGATAATAGTGAAATAGGCTTCACTCGAGTAGATCTTGAGAGGGTGGGTTACAAAGATGAACCTTTCATTTTGGCGTCACAAGCTACGCAAGTGTTTTTTGTCACCGATCCTATTGATAAGAGGTGGTCAATTGTTTTATCGGCAAATAAAAATACTTGTATTGAGGATGATGGTTCATATAGTGATGATGATGGAGAAAATCCTATCTTACGTGATTCACAAGCCACTGATAGTGATGGTGACTTGGATATCAGTGATGATGAATTGTATATGCGACAAGATCACCAAGAGGGGATATGGATTAATCCATCTGTTCGTCGACGTACTAAACGAAAGGGTCGTACTGGGGGGAAGCAAAAGACTACTAAGTCAACGACAAAAAGAAATCGATGAAAGGTATTTGATCTTATGTGATAATTATATGATATACGTATTTCTTAAACTTTTCTTCATATAAGCACTTGTTAGTGTATGAGTCAGGGCGTCTCTTGTTAGTGTATGAATTGAAAAATTATGTTGTTGCATAATGAAACTAACTTCTGTATTTTTGGCTTCTGTAGGTCGATATTATATACCGGCGCCACCACCACCACAGCCGTTCTCTCCTACTCCTCTACGACCACCACCGCCCCCTTCACCACTCCCACCACCACCACCACCACCGTAAGCTTCTTCTCTCTCGCTCTCTCTATATGATAACGAGTATTATTATTTGAATATTTATTTTGATTATGTATCGTGATTGGATCAATATGTGTTGTTTTGTTGACATCGTTTAATGCATTTATGATTTTGTGAAATTTGATTGGTTTTGTGAAATAACTGATGGATTGGTTTTGTTATTTGCAATTTTCGGGGAAGATTAAGTCGAGAACTTGGTAAAAAAATTTGTGTCGTTACTCTGCTGAATTTTTTCTAAAATAATGGTGGCGTTACTTGGTACTATATATTTGGTATATGAATCTAAATTCTGTATTTTTTGCTTCTGTAAGTCGATGGATTCTGTGGCTGCTGCAAACAAACGTGTTGAAAGTGAGATACGTAGAAGTATCACTACAATGAAAAAAGTCATACATGCCAGAAGTAAAGGCTTAAAGCTACCAGTCTGCTGGAATGAGAATGGCCAACCAGTTGACCCAAATAAATCAACATTTGTTGGTTATATTGGAATCATAGCTCGTGATAGGGTGCCGATTACCATTCGTGATTGGCGACACGTCTCGAACGCAATAAAATTAGGAATTTGGAATGAAATAGCTGTAAGTTGGTTATTATCATATTTCTAATTAATTGGTTATTATATTTTTTGTTTATTCAATTTTCTCAAAATTATGATATTGACATACTTTGTTGTTTGTTTTTCAGAGTTGGCCTTTGATATTGAAGAAAGTAGACAGAAATTTGTTTTAGCTGAGGCTGGAAAGCTGGCTCGAAACTTCAAGAGCTTCTTGAGCAGAGTGTGGGTCAGATTGCACTGACGTGACACGAGCACTCGTATGGAGGATTGCACATTGTGACAGCCAGCATAACATTCATAATCTCAATGTTAAAAGAGTATTGGATGAAATTGTGAGTTATTTGCAATTTTAGCTATATCATGTGTTGTATATGTTTTTTGAAATTTTTTAAAAGAACAAAGTTCACTAACTTTTAAATGTATTATTACAGGAGTGCTTATCACAGGAGGGTAGCCATAGTGGAAGTGAGAGGATCCAGAATGATATATTGGCTAAATCTCTTAAGAAGAAGAAGCATTCGGGTCGCGTTAGGGGTGTAGGCTTTGGGGTCACTACTACAAAAATGACCTATGACAGCGGTTTTTTTGGGCCTATGGCAGCGGTTTTAACCGCTGTCAAAGGTACCGCTGGTATAGGGGTGGACCTATGACAGCGGTTTCCTGAACACCGCTGCGAAAAAACCAAAAAAATAAAAAAAAATAACGGACCTGTGGCAGCGGTTCTACAGAACCGCTGCCACAGGTGGACCTCTGGCAGCGGTTCTGGGAAAACCGCTGCCAAAGGTCTCACCTGTGGCAGCGGTTTTGGGAGAACCGCTTCCACAGGTGAGACCTTTGGCAGCGGTTTTCCCAGAACCGCTGCCACAGGTGAGAACTGTAGCAGCGGTTCTGCAGAACCGCTGTTTTTTTTTCTGTTTTTTTTTTAATTATTTATTGCGCTGTCATGATAGTGCCTGTAATATGCAATGATCCAATCAACAAATTTCAACTAACAACAAAACATATTCAACATAAGCAAACATCATCCCAAACTTCAATATTACCATCTTTAATCTCCAACAAAATGTACAATTAACTAATTAATTACTAATGACCTTACGAAATACAATAAATCAAATCTCAATTTATAGCAAGTCACAATGTACAAAAACTAAATTACCTAATTTCTAAGGAGCTGCTAAGAAAATGTAACGTGCAACTTCGCAGCGTACTTCATCAATTTGCTCATCAGTATAGAAGGATTGACAATCCTTAAAGTACTGCAAGATATATGTATATATATAGAGATTAATTGCAAAGTGAAATAACATTTCAATTACCTACCAATTAAGGTTTAATAATTTCAAAAGTAATAGAATTAAGTATATATATATATATAAGGATTATGTATACCGCTGTTGGGATTATAGATAGTCCGTGGCTAATAATCTCTTTCATGAATCTCATAACAAATAGCCACAATCCACCTCGTTGGTCTGCCGGGGGCACTACAAAAGCAATCAAACTTACATTGTATTAGAAGACGAACTTCTATACGAATATATAATCTCATGAACCTAGAAAACGCTAACCTTTATAGTAAACCATTTACAGTCCGAGTTTTTGGATTTGTTGGATTGGTTGTTGCAGTTTGCACGAAATATGTGCACAGCTCTATAAAAAAATATAAAAAACAAGAAAATATGTTAAAAACAAGAAATTATGTGAAATAAATACAATTTAAAAAAATATTAAATATAATGGATACATTGATTGAATGAAAAACTTACTGATTGAATTTTAGTATCATATCATCTCGGTATTGCGGCTCACCATGCACAGAATCCAGATAGTAAACAATCTCTTTAAATGGATTAATTGCAAGCAACAACCAATGACCCCTACAAAGCATTCAAAAGATAGTTGAAAATTTGTTTTGCGTAGCTAGTTTTACAAATTAAAATCGAGTCTTTAGTAGCTCACCCGGTGTTGTAAGGTGCAAGAAATAACTTATTTTGTTGTGTACTCTGCATCATAGCACGTGCTATGTACTGCACTTGTTGAACTGACGGGTCTGTTTGAGCAGCTATGGAATGTGGGCTAAGGAACCCGAAACTTGCTTCTTTTCCTTCGGGGATCACGTAGTTAAACCACAAACACCTAAATTGAGCATAAAAAAATGAATTTCGAGTAACGAAAATAATCGTAGTTTAGATGTAATAAAATAATTAAAAAACTTACTTTATGTACGCTGTAATGATAGAGGCTCCTATTTCTTTTCTACACAGAAGGTGATAGATCTCCTCCTTCCCAATGAACTCTGGAAATGAACATTCATAATGGCTTCGTCCATATATATATTGATCTGGGCATCAATCTTCATCATCTTCGTGTACTTTCCCAGAAATACAAGGTCATTAGGGAGTCATCTAGTTGAAGATCTGCACATATGTCTACTTCACCTGCAGGCTCGGCCACTTGAGATTTTCCTTTGACAGCTGACCGCTTCGACGTCCCTGACTTACGGTTTGCAGATGATTTGGACTGTTTAAGCAAGAAAATAAAATATAAATGTTACACACCAAAGTATATTTAGTAACCTCAAACAAATTGTTATAATTTATTAATGACTAGCTATTAATTACATACCGGTGCAGCAGTGACAATGACAAGACTCGCTGGCCAAGCAACAAAGGTACCCAGCGCATGAGAATGGAGAATATTTCATCATTGAGAGGGACGGGCAGGAGTGTATTAGCCTCAACTGCAGTGTCAATGCGCACTTTCACATTGTTGGTGGCTAATTGACAGTTGTGAAGTGTTCTATCAGTCTCTGATCGATTGTATAGCTGTCCTTTAGCCACCACACGATATGATGGAGATGAAAGTGCTAATTGACATGGAGTGATACCCTACACACACACGTATATATATATATACAACATTATATTAGAAAGTTTTGTATGATTTACAGAAAATAGAGAGTCGCAAGTTATATGATTAATAAACAAGTTCAAATATTTTACCTCAGGAAGCATCTTATAACCTGGTTCTGGGCTGCTATCTTTCAAAGAAATGACGTCATCTTCATGTGGCTGACGCGAGTTAGGGGCTTCCAAAACATCAATTCGTTGTTGCATGGCAACCATAGTTTCGGAGAGGTTTTTCACTATGTTTCTCAAGTTTTCCATCTCCTTTTCTGAAGCAGGCTTTAGATCCTTAAAATAGTCTCTTTGTGAGACCCCAAAGCCAACACCCCTAACGCGACCCGGATGCTCTTTCCTTTTAATAGCTTTAGCCAATAGGTCATCTCGACTCGTGTAAGTTCCACTATGGCTAGTGCTCTCTTGTGAAATGCTCTCCTGTAATGATATATTTTTAAAAATTTTAAAAAATAGTGAACCTTGTGCTTTTAATAGTATTTCAATACAACAATTAATAGAGCTAAAATTGCCAATAACTCACCATTTCATTCACCACTCTTCTAACATTTTCGTTATCAATTTGATTTGTCGGATCGGAACGCGAAACCCTCCACACGAGTGCTCGTGTCACATCTGTACAATCGGATCCCGCATCCCTTCTTTATTTATCTGTATTTTCATTAAAAATATATGTATGCATTAACATAGAATTATTATTAAAAAAATTGTAAGGATTCACTGCTAAATGAACTACATACCTCCATTTGCTCCACAACAGCATCTCCAAAACTCCCTTTCCGGTAAGGATATTCAGGGTTCTTTGCTCTTTCCTGATTGTCAATGCTTATTTTCTGTTTATTACATTATCAAATTATTAGCTAAATATAAACGCAATACCCAACAAATGAAACTGTAAATTAAAATGACTAGCTACCTGCCAAGGTTCACCTAAGCGAACCTCTAAAAATGCCGCCCAATCGGCTGGGATATCTCATATTGTGGAGATGGGTTGACATTAACGTTTCCATCATCATCTCGCACATACTTTCTGCTTATGTAGCTCCTGAAGTTACGTGCTAGCCTCCCAGCTTCTGCTAGTACGTACTTTTGTCGACTTTCGTCAATATCAAACGCCAACTACAAAAACAAACAATAAAGTATATATAAAATTATAATTTAGAGAATATGATAATACATTAACACTTACAAATAAGATAATATCCAAATTACCTTCATCTCATCCCAAATGTTTTTTTTTGTTGCTGACGGGACTTTGCGCCAAGTACTAATGGCAATCGACACCTTCTGCCGAACCTGCACGCCTATATACCCAACAAATATTGATTTGTTGGGGTTAATTGGCTGACCTCTGTCATTCCAGCCGACAGGTAGCCTTATGCCTTTACTTCTGGCATTGACAACTTTTTTCATAGCAGAGACACCTCTCTGTATGTCCTTCTCATGACCGCTATCTGATCCATATACATCATCGTCGGGAAAACTACCATCAGGATTTGAAGCCATCGACCTACAAAAGACAAATAATACAGAAGTTAGATTCATATAAATTTGGCAGATTCATTTGGCAATAATAAATTTCAAATAGACGTAATAAATACAGAAGTTATCTTCATATAAATTTGACTTTTTTTCAATATACAGAAGTTAAATTTCAATATGCATTATATCGAGAAAATGTCTAACATGTAAAGACGTCCAATACGGCAACTCAAAGAAAATTGACTTTTTTTTCCACCCAGTTTTTGCAAGGCCACATGCAAAAGTCTTTCCAAATTTAACCTCCAAGTCTCTTACATTTTCAAACACTTCTTCACCAGTTAAGCACTTAGGAGCTCGACCTTCTTCTATATTCCCATTGAAAGCTTTCTTCCACCGACGATATCGATGGTTCCGATTTAGCCATCTCCGATGCCCTTGGAATGCATATTTCTGGGAGTGTGTCAATCGATATTGATCTGTACTCTTACACATATGGGCATCCACATTGGCCAGTACACCATATCCCTCGAGGTTTGCTCTTGCCGGAAAATCATTGATTGTTCCAAATAACATGACTCTGAGATTAAAATTTTCTTCTCTCAACCCGTCATATACTTGAACACCGGTGTCCCACAACACCTTCAAATCCTCAATTAAGGGGTCAAGTAGACATCTATATCATTTCCAGGTTGTTTCGGCCCAGAAATGAGTATAGGCATCATTATATGCTCTCGCTTCATGCATCGCGATGGGGGAAGGTTGTAGATCATCAAAATCACCGGCCATGTACTATGTGAACTGCTTTGCAAGCCATGAGGGTTCATGCCATCTGTAGCCAATACAAGGCGCAGGTTTCTTGATTCTTCACCAAATTCAGGGAAATCATCATCAATCTTTTTCCATTGAGGAGAATCTGAGGGTTGTCGAATCTTGTCATCTTCAATCCTTTCTTCAAACCTTCTATCAGCATGCCATGTCAAGTCCTTGGCTAACTCTTTACTACTGTACATGCGTTAAATCGTGGTATTATAGGCAAATACCACATGGTTTGACAGGCGTAGATCCATTCTTCTTGTACCGTGAGGCGCCACATTTTGGACAGGCCTCATGATGCATAGTCAATTCTAAATAATACGCAATCATTGAGACACGCATGTATCCTCTCATATCCCATGCCAATTGAGGTTAACATCCGTTTAGCCTCATAAGTACGATTAGGTAACACATTATCCTCAGGTAGCATGCTTTTTTAATAACCAAGCAAGTCTGTGAAACTCTTATCCACTCCACCCATTGTTGGCTTTTAACTTGTATAGGTTAAGAACTGTTTTCAATCTAGTGAATTTACTACCACTATACAGTGGTGTCTTTGGAATCACTTGTCAAATTGTCAAACATTTTAGGACAATTTCGCAAATCCTCCTCAATCACATTTGTCATCTCCTCCAAACGATCAGCTCATAATCATTCATGTTGAAATCGTGTGATGGATATGATGTACCACCCAAATCATCCAACGGGACACTGCTTTCACCGTGTCTTGTCCAACGTTGTAGCTTTTATCAATTCCATTACACACCAAATGATCTTCCAACTCACGTGGACTAATTCTCTTTCTAAAACAACAACGTAAACCGGGCAAGTGATCCTAGTTCGATCTGGTGCATGGTCAACCGCAAACTTTATGAACTCTTTCACACCTTTCTCATACTGTTCCGACATACGATCGCTAAAATCCAACTTCGATCCATTTTGATTCTGAATTAATCAAATTAAACAATTTTATCATCAGTTGATAGTTAAATTAATAAATAATTTGTATTTTAATTATTTCCCATTATTCTAGAAAAAATTCAGCAGAGTAACAACGCAAAAATTACTACCAAGTTCTCGACTTAATCTTCACCCGGGTAGGTTGAATCCAACAAAAATTCGATCTGACGATCCGCTAAAATCCAATTTCAATCTAATTAATTATATTTTCAGCAACTACAAATATTGATCACCAGTCGG